>JAHUZM010000381.1:0-42362 GCA_019925275.1 Mytilus edulis
ACGGGGTTTATTTTCCCGGAAAACCCCTTGTGCAACTTTCTTTAAAAATAGTAAACACTAGCTTGTGCTTGGAAAAATGGGCTTTACTTCGTCATAAGAAAATTTCAGATTGATACAAGAAAATGAACGAGAACTAGTCTGCCTTGGACACACGTGTGCAAATAGTAACGAAAAAAATCACATTTTTTAAAATTTCAATTTACAAAGAAAAACGTAAATAAATTCATTAATATCTGAAAATTGTCGTGATTATCTCCCTTTCAAAATCGTCAAAACTTAGCTTGGGATACAAACATCGACCTGATCAATTATGACACTAATCAATATTCAAAGACTATTCATATTTTCTTAAAACAACAGAAGCTCAAAGGGAAAAGATCGAAATGACACTTATCAAATTTTTGACATCTTAGCCTTAAATACAAAGACTTGATGTAAGATGTCAGAACGAACATTTATCAGAAGAAGAAAGTCGAAAATAAAGCTGAGATCTTCCCGGGTACTTACTAAGTGCAATTAAATGATTAAATTTTTTACATAGCAATTTGTCTTGAGGGGAGAAAAGATGGAAAAATTTTATCTTAGAGAAGGAAAAAAAACCAGATGAAATTATAACATTCAAGAGATAGCCGAAAATACAATTTAATCTTCCAGTCTTGAGGATATAAAATACACCATAGCACAAGTTGGAAAGATCAAAGGTTAACTCAACATCAAGAATAATGGAAAGAAAAGCAAAACGAAGCAAGACCAAGTGCAGATTACAGACATCTGATACTTAAGTCTTATTGGCAAGATAAAAACATTGCCAACTGCTTGGAAGATCGGAAAATTCCCCCCCAGTAAAATTCAGGAACTTTAAGGTAAAATGTCCAAAATGCCAGGTACTTGTATGGAATTACGGAAACATTAGCACTACTTTGCTTGGAAGGATTACGGAAAATTACTACAAACATAAACAGAATACATGTATAAGAACGGTTCATTTCCAGGAACACGCTGTGTGCAACTTCTTTAACATAGTAGCACTAGCTTGTGCTTGGAAAAATGGGCTTTACTTCGTCATAAGAAATTTACAGATTGATACAAGAAAATGAACGAGAACTAGTCTGCATTGGGACACACGTGTGCAAATAGTAACGAAAAATATCACATTTGTTAAAATTTCAATTTACAAAGAAAATCGTAAATAAATTCATTAATATCTGAAAATTGTCGTGATTATCCCTTTCAAAATCGTCAAAACTTAGCTTGGGATACAAACATCGACCTGATCAATTAGACACTAATCAATATTCAACGACTATCTCATATTTTCTAAAACATCAGAAGCTCAACGAAGAGATGCGATATGACACTTTCAATTGTTGACATCTTAGCCCTTAAATACAAAGACTTGATGTAAGATTGTCAGAACGAACATTTCATCAGAAGAAGAAAGTCGAAAATAAAGCTGAGATCTTCCCGGGTACTTACTAAGTGCTAATGATAAATGTACATTAGCACTAGTCTGTGCTTGGAGAGGGGATTGGCAATTTGCATCTTAGAGGAAGAAGAAAAAACAGATGAAAAATTTGATAACATCAGAGAAGCCGAGAAAATTACATTGAGATCTTTCCAGGTACTTGTATATGTGCTTATGAAAATACAACATTAGCACTAGCCTGTGCTTGGAGAGAGATCAAAGGTTTAACATCACAACATCAACAGATAATGGAAAAGAAAAGCAAGACGAAGACGAAGACAAAGTCGACAGATTTACAGATCAATCTGATATCTTCCCAAGTACTTGTTATGTGCAAATGATAAACAACATTAGCACTAGCCTGTGCTTGGAGAGGAGTCGGAAATAACTTCACCACAAAAAATACAGAAGAACTCATAAGGTACCACCAGTCCAAAAGTTTCCAGGTACTTGTTATGTGCTAATAATCGATACACATTAGCACTAGCTTGTGCTTGGAAGGATTACGGAAAATTACCTACAAAACATAAGACAGAAATACATGTATAAAAGAAACGGTTCATTTTCCCAGGAAACACGCTGTGTGCAACTTTCTTTAACATAGTAGCACTAGCTTGTGCTTGGAAAAATGGGCTTTACTTCGTCATAAGAAATTTACAGATTGATACAAGAAAATGAACGAGAACTAGTCTGCATTGGGACACACGTGTGCAAATAGTAAGAAAAAATTCCAAATTTTTTTTAAAATTTCAAATTTTCAAAAAAAACGTAAATAAATTATTAATATCTGAAAAATTTTCGTGATTTCTCCCTTTCAAAAAACGTTTTAAAAACTTAGCTTGGGATACAAACACGACCTGATCATTATGCACAATCAAAATTTTAACGACTATTCATATTTTCTAAAAAAATCAGAAGCTCAACGAAGAGATGCGATTTGACATTATAATTTTTGACTCTTAGCCCCTTAAATACAAAGACTTGTGTAAGATTGTCAGAACGAACATTTCATCAGAGAAGAAAGTCGAAAAAAAAGCTGAGATCTTCCGGGGACTTACTAAGTGCTAAAGATTAAAAGTAATTAGCATTGTCTGTGCTTGGAGAGGGGGGTTGGCAATTTGCATTTAGGGGGGAAAAAAAAAGGAAAAAAACTGAAAGGGGGGAAAAAATTTAACTTTTTGGAGAGGATGAAAAAATTAAAAATTGAAATTCTTAGGAGTAAAAAGGGTTTAAAAAAACATAAAAATGGGGCGGAAAAGAAAACAAAGGGGTTTTTCAAACACAACTTCCCCGAGTTATGGAAAAGAAAAAAACCAAGACAGCCAGCGGGGAAGGGGGTCGGGAAATAAACTTCCCAAGAAAAAAAAAAAAACCAAAAGGTCCCCCTGTCCCAAAAATGGGTTTCCAGGTACGGGCTTTAAAACGCAATACACCAATTAAAAAGCACTAGCTTGTCTTTTGGGGGATTACGGAAAAATTTCCTACAAACATAAAACAGAAATACATGTATAAAGAAACGGTCAATAAAAATTATTTAAAAATACTTTAAACTTTAATAAAACATATTGAAATTAATCAAAAAAAATTCAATAACAACATCATTTTAATAAAAAATATAATTTTAAATTAATTAAGAAATGTCAACATTCTAAATTTTTACTTATACAAATGAAATTAACATAATCACTATAATAAATAATAGTAAATTTAAGATAAATAAAGTACTGCTTAGATGTTAATATTAAAAAAACATGAAATGAAAAGAAGGGTTTTGGAAGAAAAAATGATTATAATAACAATGTCTAGGATTGGAATTGGGCTTAAAATAAAAAAGATGGAAGAAAGAAAAAAGCAATAAACAATCCTGATTTTCCAGATATCAGATGTTAAACAAATTTTCTTCGAAAAGGAAAATCAAAAAAAAAAGGATAAAAGGCAAATTACAAATAATCAATCTTATTCAAATGATACAACATTAACTAGCGTTTGAAGGATCGAAATAACTACAAAAGAAGAATAAGAAACCACAAAATTTCAATATGTTATTTTAATCAAATAGACTACTTTGTTTGGATTACATAAAAAAAAAATACAGAAAAAGAAAGTTTTCCGACACGTTGAATTTAAAATCAACATTTGCTTGGAAATGTTACTGAAAAGAAATTTCATTGATACAAAATTAAAACATCTATTGAACATGTGCAAATGTAAAATATCAATTTAAATTATTAAAGATAATAAATTCAAATCAAATTTAGATCCTTAAATTCAAATTAGCTTGGAAACAAAACCTTATAATGACAAACAATTAAAAATTTCTAAAACAAAAAAGTCAAAAGAAGCTATATGTAACTTTTACAACTCAAGAAAACACAAGAAAAAGAAAAGGAATGCTCAGGAAAAAAATTGAATTCAGACTTAAAATTGAATTCATATTTTAGGATAAATTAACATAAGAATAGATAATAAAACCCAGGAATGACTAGAAAAACCAGTACTTTAATATCATAACCAATTAACTAAATATAAAAAACAATAGAATCGAAATAAATCAATCAATTATAAATGTACAAATGAGCAATAGAATTTGCTGATGTCGGAAATACCAAAATAAAAAAAAGAAAACCAAACATTTCAGAAGTGTACTTACAAAAAAGTGTGCTTGGAAAAGGTTTTTCCAAAGAAATTTACGTCAAAATGAAACAACTGCCATGGAGTGAAATTTAAAAAAAAATGAAATGTTCATTCAAAAAATATAAATTTAAAATAAATAGTCTGATTATTCAAATCGAAAATTATAAAATTCAATTAAAAAAAATAAATACATAATTAAAATCGCGAAAACATTTAATCTTCAATTAATTTACAAACAAATTATAATTCAAACGACATTTATTTAAAACGTCAAAAAGTAGACTCGGAATATTAGAAAATAAATTTAAAGCTGAAGAGATGAATAAGAAAAATGAAAATAAAACCCGAAATAAAAAGATGAGAATTGCAATTCATGAATGAAAAGAGACCCGGTTTAACAACAAAATAATAAATAAAAGATGAAAGTGAAGAAAAAATGAATTTACGACGATAATTATTTCCAATATGTTATGTGAGGAAAACAAGCATCACCCCTTTAGAAGATAATCACACCAAATTTAGTAAAGAACAACAAAATCGTTGTTGAATGAAACTTACCAATTGAATGATAAAAACCTTACAGAATTGGGATAAAAATTAACCAGGGAAAGTGGAACTTCTGAAATTACCAACAAAAGAAACATTAAAGAATTGTCAGAAAAAGAATTTTAACATAAAAGAATTAAAAATTTATTTTTAAATTTCTTTAAAAAATCGAACTATTCATAAAATGGCATTATCCAAAACTTAAAATTATTTAAAAAACTATAAATGCAAAAAAAAACTCCTTTTTAAAATAGTAAAAAGATGAATATTAAAATATTCCTAATAATTAAAAACTACCCATCATAAAGACATGATAATTAATATATTAGAAGATTTAATAATCAAGAAAACAGCATGTAAAAACAATTATTATTAGAAGTAAATTATAAAAGAAAGGAATTGATGAGTTTAGGTTCATAAAAAACATAGAATGCCAGATAGAGAAGTACTTAAACTTAAAAATAAAAAACTGATGAGAAATAAATTACAACATTGAGATTTGGATATTAGAGAAAAAAAATTTTTGATTCAAGTTTCAATAATTAAAATAAAAAACAAATACACATGCCTTTAAAATGAAACTTAAAGAAAATAAATGTACCGAAAATGGTCAACTTATAACAACTATTCGAAAGGTTATTCTTAAAATTCAGATGTAAAAAAGGTATTCGAAGGTTATTTTAAGAAAAAATATCTAAAAACAATTATGTAAAAAATTCAATTCGAAAATTTGACACTTTAACAACATCTGAAAATGATAACATTATTAAATTTAAAAAGAAATTATAAATTCAAAAAAAAATACATTTAATGTTAAATCTATTCAAAAGATGAATTAATAATCATAAAGTATTAAAATGCAGAACTTCTGAAAAGTATAAATATCAAATTGAGATCCTTAAAATGATAGAAGAAGAAAAATGAATTTAAAGGGAATCTTTGACTTAGAATGAAAAAGAAATCACAAGAAACGGAAGAGATTCCGGTTTAAAGAAAAATGAAAAGACTAGGGAAGCGAGATTTAATTATCTTAAGTATGAAAAAAATAAATAAACAAAGCAGTTAAAAACTCCAAAGTAGGAAAAAAAATAGCGCTGTGGGAGAGACAATACTTACAAAAAGTATGAATAAAGGAAAATAACAACAATAAACATTAAACAATTTAAACGAAATAAAAACATAAGACACCTTAAAAAGGTAATTTTCAAATTACCATAACCTGTTTTGCTTGGAATGAATATACAAAAAACATTTAATTATAAAAAACGAACATTAATTGAACTGTTAATAAACATTTTAAACTTTATTAAAAATCATAAATATACTGAAATGTTTATTCTCAAATCAAAATAAAAAAAATACTTAATTATTAAAAATCAAATAAAATTCAATTTAAATATTTCACAAAATGAAAATAATTATATTTACTTTACTGATAAAACTTCATAAATAGACTTAAAAAATCGAAAAAGCGAAAATAGAACTTATTAAATAGTAAATACAAGTTGCTTATGTTAATTCAAAAGAAAAAAAGAAATTAAAAAAAGAGAAAATAAACTCAGGAAAAAGTCAATTAAATAATAGCATCGAGATTTAAGAACAATTACATAGAGATAAAGAGATTGAAAACAAGAACAAAATTAGTAAGAATTTCATGTTGTATCAAAAAACAAAGCGGGAGAAAAATACTTACACAAATAAAAAATAAAGAAATCCAACATCTGATTTTCAATGATAAAAATGAAACTTAATACCAAAGATAAATAATTACGTTTACGAACATAGCATTGTTAAAATACTTTTAAAATATCAAACATAAAAAATTTCGAAAAGTCGAAATTCTATAAACAGAAAAGGGAAAAAACTTTAAAAATAATTACAAAATATATAAATCTACTTCGAAACGTTAATTAAAAATAATTATAAATCAAATGTAAATTACAAATTAAAATTGTAAATCTTCAATCGAAAAGTAAATCATTTTCTAGCTATTAAATTTTTAAAACAACAAATCACAATGAGAACAAAATAAGATTTTAATTTCTAATCAAGATAAAAAGATAATCTTGGATGAATATTAAAAACTAAAGATTAAAATAAAGAAAAGCGAAATAGAATTTCGAATGTAATTATGTAATAAGAACTGATTTGAATCAGTTCAAACAAACACAGATAAAGATAAAGAAAAATTTATTTGAATAGTATTTATTAGTGAAATAAAACAAGAAAGAAGAAGATAAAACATATTCAAACATCCAGAACAGTATTGTATCAATACTGAACAATCTAAAGCAAATAGAAAAGAATCAGACACCTTAATTTCATTTAAAACTAAATCTTGAATTATTACAAGGAATTTATGATTTGAATCCTTAAAATACATCGAAAAATTTCTGAAAGATTCTAAAAAATTGGAATTAAAAAATAATATTAAAATTCATTCAAAACTAAATAAAATGGAAATTTAATCCATATTAAACGACTTACAAAACAAATATAATTTCATCAAAGAGATAAACTTGGAGCAAATATTGGAAAAAATAATAAATGGTAAGTGAGATTGATTAGGAGAAAAATAATTGTCTGGAAGGAATTTAAAACAATTAAAAAAACAAACAAGTAGATAAGTAACCAAATGGAGAAAAAGAAACTAGAGAAAACAAAAAGTAAAACAAAAACTCGACATAATCACTACTTACTGATCTTAATACGAAAATTATACACATAAGAAATGTATAAGAATATTTTCAAACGCGCAACTTTCTTTACATAGACATTTAAAAGCTTTATTTATAAGAAATTTACATTTCAGAAAATGCGGAATCTCTACAATTGCAAATAGTCAAAAATTACGAAAATAATTTACAGATGTAAAAAAATATAATGAAAATTTCAATTCTAAAATCGAAAATTATTGATACAAACATACTGAAATTATAATATCAATATTCAAACTTCTTTTAAAATCGTCAAAAAGCATAAAATCATGTTCATTTAGCCTAAATCAAGATATTAATTTCAACAACATCACAGAGAAGATAATTAAATGACCTTCCCAAAAGTGTATTAAAGACATTCAGGTCAAGTATTTCATTTAGAAGAAAAGTAATTAAAATCGTGAGGAGAAAATCAAATTTCAATGAGAGAAAATAAATTATACTCTTGAGAGAACAAATTAACCACATAAAATAATGAAAAAAAGCAAACACAAGACAATGAAAACAATCAAGATATAAGAGAGTGAAGATAAACAACTTGCATACGTTGAAAATCAGATACTTCAGAATAAAAAACTCAAAGGACATGTCAAATGTTCCAGATTTAGTTATATCATAATACACATGCAAGTCGAATTATAAATAAAAACATGAAAAGGTTCATTTTCCGGAACATTTGCAATTCTTTACATAGACTACTTTGCTGGAAATGGTTTACTTTCATAAATAATGATAAAAATGCGAGAAATCGCATTGGACAAGTGCAAATAGTACAAAAAATTAATTAAATTTCATTACAAGAAATCGTAAAAATCAAATTCTGAAAATTCATTCCAAAATCGTCAAAACTTCTTGGAAACAAATCGACCTGATCAATTAACCAATATTCAACATACTTTCAAATCAAAGCTCACAGAACGATATCACATAATTTAATCAGCCTTAAATCAAAGACTTATGTAGATTGTCAAAAAAACATTGAGAAGAAGTCGAATAATGATCTGGACTATAGCTAATATGTTCTTAGTGTTGGAAGAATCATTTGCATATTGAGAAGAAGAAACAGAGAAAATTGATAAATCGAAGCAGATCGAATTCATACCGTTTTTTGAAAAAATACATAGCTGTTAGAGAGATCAAAGGTAACATCACAACCAAGAGAAATGAAAAGAAAAGCAAGACGAGACGAAGACAAGTGCAGATACAGAAACGATATCCCAATTGTTATGTGCAAAGATAAACAACATTACACTAGCCTCTTGGAGAGAGTCGAAAAAAAATTCCAATCAATTCAGTACAAAGTCCAAAATCGTACTTTACTATTCGAAATTCACTTTCTTAAATGAAATACAATAGAGAACATTTAAAGAAAGTCATTTCAGAACGTGTGTGAACTTTCTTAAATTTCAGTTGATGGAAAATTCACTGCATAAATTTCAAGATCAAAATAACGAAATAGTCTTAACCTTAAAAGAAGAAAATTATTTAAAATTTCATTACAAAATCAAAAATTCATTATAAAATGCGTGATATTCCTTCAAATCGAAATATTAACAACACGATCAATTAGACACTATAATTGACATCTATTCTAAAACAAAGCTAGAAATGCAAGCACTATCCAAGTGAATTTAGCTATCAGTATAGTGTCAGAGAAATTTCATAGAAAGTCGAAAAGGATTCCGTACTAAATGCTATGAATTAACTAGCCAATTGCTTGAGAGATGGAATTCATCTTAGAAAAAAAAAGATGATTTGAAAACAAGAACAAAATCATGAGTTCAGTACTTGAGTGCATGAAAACAAATTACACTACTGTGCGAATGTTTAACATCACAATCAAGATGAAAGAACAAAAACAACAGCAAAGATTAAGAACTAATTTCCAGTACTGTTATGGTATAAACAACATTAGCACTAGCTGTCTTGGAAGGATCGGAAAATTACCACAAATAGAGAACTAAAGGCGAAGTTTACTTGATGTGAATTCTACAATAGCACTAGCTGTGCTTGGGAATCTTCAAAATAGAAAATAAATAAAGAAGTTCATTCAAACTGTGTGCAATTTTTCAATTCCTTTGTTAAATGCATTCCATAAGAAATTAAATTATAAAGAAATACGGAACTATCCATTAAATGTCAAAAGTGAAAAAAATATCATTTTAAAATTTCAATTACAAAAATTAAAACAATATCGAAAAGTGGATACCTTTGTAAACTTGCTTGATAATAAATGCACAATTATGAAAAAAACGCAATTTTCAAACTGAAGCAAGAAGATATTGACATTAGTGGAATTCAAATAAGATTGAGTGATTAAACAACAATAGAGAAAGTCAAAATAATGAGATCTTCGGTATTTAAGTGCTAGAAAAGACAAGACTAGCTGTGCTTGAGAGGGATGCAAGATCTAGAGAGAAGAAAAAACAAGAAAGAATCAGAGAAGAAATTGATACTTCCAGTACTTGTATTATGAAAAACACATTAGCAACCGTGCTTGAGAGTCAATTTAAAACAACAACATTTTAAGAAGAAAAAAAAGAAGAAAACAAATACAATTAAAAAACTTCTTCAGATTGGCAAATATACAATAGCACAGTCTTAAAGGGTTATTCCCCAGAATACGAGACAATAACAGTCCAAGTTCAGGAAGTTATGTGCTATAATCGATAAATATCTACGCTTGATAGAACTACAAAAAAAGAAAAAATCATATAAAATTCTTTTCAGAAACGTATTCTTAAACATGTGACTAATTTCTTTGAAAATGTTTAATGAAGAACAAAATATACATTTAAAATTTCAATTTACAAAAAAATCGTAATAAATTTAAAATTTCGGATATCAAAAAATCAACTTCTGGTACAATCGATGTCAATTATCACAACAAAAGAATCAATTTTTAAACAAGAAGAAAAGATCATTGAACTTCAAGGACTTACTTAAATAAAGACTTGATGTGTTGTAGAAGAACATTCTCAAAAGCGAAAATAAAGAACTCACACAAGTAATGAAAGAAAGCATAGCGAAGGATGCAATTACAGAAGAAAAAGATGAAATTAAACACAGAAGCCAGAAACATGAACTTTCCGATTAGCTTATAAATAACATCATACTGCTTGAGGAAAGTTTAAATCACCACAACAGTAAGGAAAAACAAGAAAGAAGAAACAGATAAGAAACTATTTCCCAGACTGTTTGTGCTTTAACAAATAGCCTACTGTCTTGGAAGTGGAATACTTCAACGAAAACGAAGACTAAAATAACAAAATTTCTTTTATTCTAAATCGAACCATTAGATAGCTTGCTTAAATTGAAATTCCTAAACATAGACAAATAATGTAAAGAACTTCATTTTAGAATTAATTTTCAGAACTAAGTGTTGAATGTTTACTTCTTAAGAAATTAATATAAAGAAAACGAGAACTATAGCATTGATACGGAAATAACAAATTATTTGTTATTTAGAAATAAATTAATATTTGAAAGTGTGTACTCCCTCAAAAGAAAATAGCTTGATAAAATCGACAGAAATTAATATCTTTCCGATTTATATGTTCAAATCAAACATGAGAGAGGAAGACATCAATTACATACAAATAAAGAATGAAAGTTGTCGCACTTTATCAAAGAAAAGTCAATCTGATTCAGTACTTACAAGCTAAGTAAATTATTGAAGCTTCGGAAGGATTGGCAAGCTTAAAGAGAAAAGATGAAAATTGAACCTTGCAAATTGAGCTAGTCGTATTGTTGAAAAACACTACTAGTTGAAAGATCAATTTACATCAAAAAAAAAAAAAAAAAAAAAAAAAAAAAAAAAAAAAAAAAAAAAAAAAAAAAAAAAAAAAAAAAAAAAAAAAAAAAAAAAAAAAAAAAAAAAAAAAAAAAAAAAAAAAAAAAAAAAAAAAAAAAAAAAAAAAAAAAAAAAAAAAAAAAAAAAAAAAAAAAAAAAAAAAAAAAAAAAAAAAAAAAAAAAAAAAAAAAAAAAAAAAAAAAAAAAAAAAAAAAAAAAAAAAAAAAAAAAAAAAAAAAAAAAAAAAAAAAAAAAAAAAAAAAAAAAAAAAAAAAAAAAAAAAAAAAAAAAAAAAAAAAAAAAAAAAAAAAAAAAAAAAAAAAAAAAAAAAAAAAAAAAAAAAAAAAAAAAAAAAAAAAAAAAAAAAAAAAAAAAAAAAAAAAAAAAAAAAAAAAAAAAAAAAAAAAAAAAAAAAAAAAAAAAAAAAAAAAAAAAAAAAAAAAAAAAAAAAAAAAAAAAAAAAAAAAAAAAAAAAAAAAAAAAAAAAAAAAAAAAAAAAAAAAAAAAAAAAAAAAAAAAAAAAAAAAAAAAAAAAAAAAAAAAAAAAAAAAAAAAAAAAAAAAAAAAAAAAAAAAAAAAAAAAAAAAAAAAAAAAAAAAAAAGGTTACGGAAAATTACCTACAACATAGACGAAAACAGTATAAAGAACGGTTCATTTCCAGGAACGCTGTGTGCAACTTTCTTTAACATAGTAGCACTAGCTTGTGCTTGGAAAAAAGGGCTTTACTTCGTCATAAGAAATTTACAGATTGATACAAGAAAATGAACGAGAACTAGTCTGCATTGGGACACACGTGTGCAAATAGTAACGAAAAAATATCACATTTGTTAAAATTTCAATTTTCAATTTACAAAGAAAATCGTAAATAAATTCATTAATATCTGAAAATTGTCGTGATTATCTCCTTTCAAAATCGTCAAAATTAGCTTGGGATCAACATGACTTGATCAATTATGAATACAAATTAGACTACTTTTTCAAAACATCAAAGTAACAAGAATCAAATATGAAATAACAATGTGACATCTTAGCCCTTAAATACAAAAATCTGATTAATTCCAGAACGAACTTTATCAGAAGAAAACAAAATTAAGCTAGATCTTCCGGATAAGTGTCGATATAATTACATAGAAATAGTGCTTAGAGCCCATTGCAATTTGCACTTTGAGAGAAAAAAACATGAAAATTGTATCGAAGAGCGGAAAATTACATTGAGATCTTTCCAAGTACTTGTATGGCTTATGTAAATTACAACATAGCACTAGCCTTCTTGAGAAGATCAAAGTTTACTCTAAACATCATATAATGGAAAAGAAAAGCAGACGAGACAAGACAAAGTCGACAGATTTACAGATCAATCTGATATCTTCCCAAGTATTGTTATTGCAAATGATAAACAACATTAGCAAGCTTGCTGAAGGATCGGAAATAACTTCACCACAGAAATACAAAGAACTCAAAGGTACAACCATGTCCAAAATTTTCCAGTACTTGTATGATAATAATCGATACCATTACACACTGTCTTGGAAGGATACGGAAAATTACCTACAACTAAACAGAAATACATTATAAAGAACGGTTCATTTTCCCAGGAAAAGCTGTGTGCAATTCTTAACATAGTAGCACTACTTGTGCTTGGAAAAATGGACTTACTTCGTCATTAAGAAATTTCAGATTGATACAAGAAAATGAAGAGAACTAGTGATTGGGACACACTGTGCAATAGTAACGAAAAAATATATCATTTGTTAAAATTTAATTTACAAAGAAAATCGTAATAATCATTAAATTGAAAATTGTCGTGATTATCTCCTTAAAATCGTAAAACTAAGCTTGGATACAAACATCGACTGATCTTATGACATAATCATATTCAAGACTATCTCATATTTCTAAACATCAAACTCAACGAAGAGATGCGATATGACACTTATCAATTGTCATCTTGCCTTAATACAAAGACTTGATGTAAGATTGTCAGAACGAACATTTCATAGAAGATAAAGTCGAAAATAAAGCTGAATCTTCCCGGGTAACTTATAAGTGCAATATTAAATGTACATTGCATAGTCTGTGCTTGAAGGGATTGGCATTTGATCTAGAGGAAGAAGAAAAAACAATGAAAATTTGATAACATCAGAGAAGCAGAAAATTACATTAGATCTTTCAGTACTTGTTATTGCTTAAGAAAATACAACATTAGCATAGCTGTGTTGAAGAGAGATCAAAGGTTTAATCACAACAAAGAGATAATGGAAAAGAAAAGCAAGACGAAGACGAAGACAAAGTCGAAGATTTACAGATCAATCTGATATCTTCCCAAGTACTTGTTATGTGCAAATGATAAACAACCATTAGCACTAGCCTGTGCTTGGAAGGAGTCGGAAATAACTTCACACAGAAATACAGAAGAACTCATAAGGTACCACCCATGTCAAAAATGTTTCCAGGTACTTGTATGTGCTAATAATCGATACACATTAGCACTAGCTTGTGTTGGAAGGATTACGGAAAATTACCTACAAAATAAGACAGAATACATGTATAAAGAACGGTTATTTCCAGAACACGCTGTGTGCAACTTTTTTAAAAGTAGCTAGCTTGTGTTGGAAAAATGGGCTTTACTTCGTCATAGAAATTTCAGATTGATACAGAAAATGAACGAGAATAGTTCATTGGGAACACGTGTGCAATAGTAACGAAAAATATCACATTTGTTAAATTTCAATTTACAAGAAAACGTATTACATGAGATCTTCCAGATTGTTATTCTAAAATACAATTACAACTGTCTGAGAGAGATCAGGTACATCACAAATCAAGATAATGAAAAACAAACGAACAACAACGACAATTTACGATCACTGATATCCAGATTTATGTGCATATAAACAACATTCCTCCGTCTTGAAGAGTCGGAAATAACTCACACAAAATCGAAACCAAGGACACAGCCAATTCCAGACTGATTAAAACATACACTAGCATTGTGCTAGGATTCGGAAAATTACTACAACATAAACAAAACATGTATAAAGAAACGGTCATTTCCAGGACACCTTGTGAACTTCTTAACATAGTGCACTACTTGGCTGGAAAAGGGCTACTTGTCTAAATTACAGAAAAAGAGAGAACTATCCTGGACACTGTGCATAGTACGAAAAATCACATTGTTAATTTCAATTACAAAGAAAAAATTACATTGAGATCTTTCCAGGTACTTGTTATGTGCTTATGAAAATACAACATTAGCACTAGCCTGTGCTTGGAGAGAGATCAAAGGTTTAACATCCCCAACATCAAGAGATAATGGAAAAGAAAAGCAAGACGAAGACGAAGACAAAGTCGACAGATTTACAGATCAATCTGATATCTTCCCAAGTACTTGTTATGTGCAATGATAAACAACCATTAGCACTAGCCTGTGCTTGGAGAGGAGTCGGAAATAACTTCACCACAGAAATACAGAAGAACTCATAAAAGGGACCACCCATGTCCAAAATGTTTCCAGGTACTTGTTATGTGCTAATAATCGATACACATTAGCACTAGCTTGTGCTTGGAAGGATTACGGAAAATTACCTACAAACATAAGACAGAATACATGTATAAAGAAACGGTTCATTTTCCCAGGAACACGCTGTGTGCAACTTTCTTTAACATAGTAGCACTAGCTTGTGCTTGGAAAAATGGGCTTTACTTCGTCATAAGAAATTTACAGATTGATACAAGAAAATGAACGAGAACTAGTCTGCATTGGGACACACGTGTGCAAATAGTAACGAAAAAATATCACATTTGTTAAAATTTCAATTTACAAAGAAAATCGTAAATAAATTCATTAATATCTGAAAATTGTCGTGATTATCTCCCTTTCAAAATCGTCAAAACTTAGCTTGGGATACAAACATCGACCTGATCAATTATGACACTAATCAATATTCAACGACTATCTCATATGTTCTAAAACATCAGAAGCTCAACGAAGAGATGCGATATGACACTTATCAATTGTTGACATCTTAGCCCTTAAATACAAAGACTTGATGTAAGATTGTCAGAACGAACATTTCATCAGAAGAAGAAAGTCGAAAATAAAGCTGAGATCTTCCCGGGTACTTACTAAGTGCTAATGATAAATGTACATTAGCACTAGTCTGTGCTTGGAGAGGGGATTGGCAATTTGCATCTTAGAGGAAGAAGAAAAAACAGATGAAAATTTGATAACATCAGAGAAGCCGAGAAAATTGCATTGAGATCTTTCCAGGTACTTGTTATGTGCTTATGAAAATACAACATTAGCACTAGCCTGTGCTTGGAGAGAGATCAAAGGTTTAACATCACAGTCAACATCAACAGATAATGGAAAAGAAAAGCAAGACGAAGACGAAGACAAAGTCGACAGATTTACAGATCAATCTGATATCTTCCCAAGTACTTGTTATGTGCAGATGATAAACAAGCATTAGCACTAGCCTGTGCTTGGAGAGGAGTCGGAAATAACTTCACCACAGAAATACAGAAGAACTCAAAAGGTACCACCCATGTCCAAAATGTTTCCAGGTACTTGTTATGTGCTAATAATCGATACACATTAGCACTAGCTTGTGCTTGGAAGGATTACGGAAAATTACCTACAAACATAAGACAGAAATACATGTATAAAGCAACGGTTCATTTTCCCAGGAACACGCTGTGTGCAACTTTCTTTAACATAGTAGCACTAGCTTGTGCTTGGAAAAATGGGCTTTACTTCGTCATAAGAAATTTACAGATTGATACAAGAAAATGAACGAGAACTAGTCTGCATTGGGACACACGGGGTGCAAATAGTAACGAAAAAATATCACATTTGTTAAAATTTCAATTTACAAAGAAAATCGTAAATAAATTCATTAATATCTGAAAATTGTCGTGATTATCTCCCTTTCAAAATCGTCAAAACTTAGCTTGGGATACAAACATCGACCTGATCAATTATGACACCCAATCAATATTCAACGACTATCTCATATGTTCTAAAACATCAGAAGCTCAACGAAGAGATGCGATATGACACTTATCAATTGTTGACATCTTAGCCCTTAAATACAAAGACTTGATGTAAGATTGTCAGAACGAACATTTCATCAGAAGAAGAAAGTCGAAAATAAAGCTGAGATCTTCCCGGGTACTTACTAAGTGCTAATGATAAATATACATTAGCACTAGTCTGTGCTTGGAGAGGGGATTGGCAATTTGCATCTTAGAGGAAGAAGAAAAAACAGATGAAAATTTGATAACATCAGAGAAGCCGAGAAAATTGCATTGAGATCTTTCAGGTACTTGTTATGTGCTTATGAAAATACAACATTAGCACTAGCCTGTGCTTGGAGAGAGATCAAAGGTTTAACATCACAGTCAACATCAACAGATAATGGAAAAGAAAAGCAAGACGAAGACGAAGACAAAGTCGACAGATTTACAGATCAATCTGATATCTTCCCAAGTACTTGTTATGTGCAGATGATAAACAAGCATTAGCACTAGCCTGTGCTTGGAGAGGAGTCGGAAATAACTTCACCACAGAAATACAGAAGAACTCAAAAGGTACCACCCATGTCCAAAATGTTTCCAGGTACTTGTTATGTGCTAATAATCGATACACATTAGCACTAGCTTGTGCTTGGAAGGATTACGGAAAATTACCTACAAACATAAGACAGAAATACATGTATAAAGCAACGGTTCATTTTCCCAGGAACACGCTGTGTGCAACTTTCTTTAACATAGTGGCACTAGCTTGTGCTTGGAAAAATGGGCTTTACTTTGTCATAAGAAATTTACAGATTGATACAAGAAAATGAACGAGAACTAGTCTGCATTGGGACACACGTGTGCAAATAGTAACGAAAAAATATCACATTTGTTAAAATTTCAATTTACAAAGAAAATCGTAAATAAATTCATTAATATCTGAAACTTGTCGTGATTATCTCCCTTTCAAAATCGTCAAAACTTAGCTTGGGATACAAACATCGACCTGATCAATTATGACACTAATCAATATTCAACGACTATCTCATATGTTCTAAAACATCAGAAGCTCAACGAAGAGATGCGATATGACACTTATCAATTGTTGACAACTTAGCCCTTAAATACAAAGACTTGATGTAAGATTGTCAGAACGAACATTTCATCAGAAGAAGAAAGTCGAAAATAAAGCTGAGATCTTCCGGGTACTTACTAAGTGCTAATGATAAATATACATTAGCACTAGTCTGTGCTTGGAGAGGGGATTGGCAATTTGCATCTTAGAGGAAGAAGAAAAAACAGATGAAAATTTGATAACATCAGAGAAGCCGAGAAAATTGCATTGAGATCTTTCTAGGTACTTGTTATGTGCTTATGAAAATACAACATTAGCACTAGCCTGTGCTTGGAGAGAGATCAAAGGTTTAACATCACAGTCAACATCAACAGATAATGGAAAAGAAAAGCAAGACGAAGACGAAGACAAAGTCGACAGATTTACAGATCAATCTGATATCTTCCCAAGTACTTGTTATGTGCAGATGATAAACAAGCATTAGCACTAGCCTGTGCTTGAAGAGGAGTCGGAAATAACTTCACCACAGAAATACAGAAGAACTCAAAAGGTACCACCCATGTCCAAAATGTTTCCAGGTACTTGTTATGTGCTAATAATCGATACACATTAGCACTAGCTTGTGCTTGGAAGGATTACGGAAAATTACCTACAAACATAAGACAGAAATACATGTATAAAGCAACGGTTCATTTTCCCAGGAACACGCTGTGTGCAACTTTCTTTAACATAGTAGCACTAGCTTGTGCTTGGAAAAATGGGCTTTACTTCGTCATAAGAAATTTACAGATTGATACAAGAAAATGAACGAGAACTAGTCTGCATTGGGACACACGTGTGCAAATAGTAACGAAAAAATATCACATTTGTTAAAAACACTGGACACTTTTAATTTGCAAACACTCATTTGCAAATCCGCCGCCGCCTCAAACAAGAGCTACAATATCATGTATATAACCAAAATGTGCGGAATTACATGGGATTCAATAATTTCATCGGTTTTATACTGTTACTTTCATATTTATTTTGCAATTTGAATTATAAAAACATGGGATTTTCAATATCCCATGGGACAGGGCAAAATCCCATGGGATTTACCATTATCCCATGGGATTTTGGTTAAATCCCATGGGATTTTTTTTGGTCCCATGGGATTATTGTAGTCCCATGGGATATTTGTTGTCCCATGGGACAAAAAAAATCCCATGGACTACAATTATCCCATGGGATTTTTAATATCCCATGGGACAAAATAAAATCCTATGGGATTAAAATTATAAATATATATATATAAATATAAAGTTATGTGTATGTTACAATGAATGCTGTTTGGTAGTAAAATGTTTTAAATGTATACGAGTTTTTTTTATATTTTTTATATATACATATATATAATTTTTTTTAAATTTTGTCACAAACATGTTTTTTATTTGTTTATATGACAATAAATATTATTCTTATTTTGGAATGTATAATAATAATATTTTACAGTCAAAGAATAAAGTCCTTTCACTGAAACAAAATGATGAAATTTCTAAATAAATGAAAAAATATTGTTTTGAAATCTTTGTCTTGTTTATTCTATTATGAAAAATAGAACTGAAAAAATATTTCATATTCTGACTGAATAGTTCACTCTTTTCATGAGGTAAGATTTTCTTTGTTATAGGTTCATTGCAATACTTGTATAGGCAAACAATTTGAATTATATATAACTTTGTGGTGTACATAATAGTATGCTTATAATTGCAAATTTATAATATAAACACTTTTTGTTAAAGTTTTTGCTTTCTTTATTCACAGCTTGCTATGTACAATTATTCAGTCCACTATATAAGAGTGAAGTCAATAAATAATTTCATTCACTAGAATATTCCTGCAATTCTTAGACAAAACATTTTTTCAATCTGTTCTTCAAAGATCTTCCTCTGTACATCTTTATTGAATGGAGAGATTCAAATGAGAAGACAAAGCAAGTTTATTTGGACAACAACATTCTAATATCTTGTTCATTCGTTCCATCTTTCAATTGATAATTACATTGTTGTATTTATATGATCAAGTTCTTGTGCATCAATGATCGTGATGATATGACTCCTTTTTGTTTATAGTCATCATGTTGAAATTTCCTCTTTCAAATAAATGTAGGAAAAAACATGTTCCATTTCAAATTAATAAAAAAGTCGCACTATGGAGAAAAATATCAGCTTTAAGTTTTCCGTTCAGTATTGATCTGTGAATGATGACCATGAAAATCCAGATTTCTGACCTACAAATACAAAAACTCAAAAATTATCAGTGAAGAGATCAATAAAATGGCTATTTTATCATGTTTATGATTAATATGATAAACTTTCATTTAAATATTCAAGTACTAAATTACAGAAATCGCTTAAATTTTATAATAGTTTAGTTAAAGTACAGCTTATTTAAAATTATAATAAAAAATATAGGCCACCGATGAGTTAAATAAGATATTACATTTTTAATGCCAAAAAATGGCTTTTTTGCACCAAAGGGAGATAATTTGGAGCTTTTTCAATGATATATGCATTTTAAAAGTCATTTGGGGCCAAACCGAATTGATTGTTTTGAATGATTTGGTGTACCATATGATAAAGATATAAATAAATTGAGTTATGAAAAAAAAATATTAAAACATTTTTCTGAAATTGTTATACCCTAGAGCCTCCTTAAATGTCATTTGATCTCTATTGGAGAAATGTCTCATTGGAAATCAGACTGCTAATTGTTTCTTATTTTTATATCAACCCAGCCATATTATACCTGTCTAATATCAGGAGCTTGTACATAGTTCAGTGGTTGATGTTGGTTCATACCCGTCATTTTTATTTTTCATAATTTTTTGTTTTTATAAATTAGTCTGGTATATTTGACGTTTGAATTGATGCTCTGTTTCAAATTTGGTTAGTGTTGACTTTTATAGATTACTATAACATGTATAGGGTATGGGTTTTCTCATTACTTACAGGTCATCAATGGCCTCTAATAAGTAATTACAATGCTTACATCCACTAAATTGAACTCTGATGGATAGTTTTCTCTTTCATCATACCACATCTTATTTTAATAAATATTTAATTATTATTCAAGGACAAAATTTTTTATAACAGTGGACTTACCATTTAGGCTTTGTTGACCTCTGTAAATCTTATTTTGTTGATAATTTCTTCTGTTTATAGTTTCCCCTTTATCTTTCATGTTCTTGCCCTACACATAAAAGGGTAAACATCATTTAATGACAAAAATAACTACTACATGTATTACATAATTAGTAGGCAACTGAAAATTTTGTCTTATTTGTATATAACATCAACTTACTCATCATTCTTGCTGTTCAATATCATGAATATTATCATTATTCTATGAATATGAGGTCACAGTAAAATTAACCTTGGCAGGCAGACATCTTTTTTTATATGATACCTTGTAGTCATTCCATACAACAAGTAGACCTATGCTTAAAAAATCTAAGGCCAAAATTAAAAATATGTTTGTTTCCCCTCCCCCCACACGGGTCAAAAATAAGCGCCCGGGTCAAAAAATTATTTTCCACAAAAAAATCGAAATTATTTTTTTCCTGAAAATAATTTGTTTCCATTTTTGGAAAGTGCTTGAAAGCAGAAGGATTGATAATCTAAATAAATATACTCAAATTGAGCACAAACAACTGATAAGTGGCCTGGACTGGACAAGTCAAACCATTCATGTGACCATGCTATGACAATCACATCCAGTTAAAAAAAACTAGAGGCTCTCAAGAGCCTGTGTCGCTCACCTGTTAATGTGTTTACTGATGTCGGCCATCTTCGTTGGTAGGCGGGGTCATTAGACACTTTTTTTTTAAATAGATACCCTAGTATTATGATTGTGGCCAAGTTTGGTTAATTTGGCCAAGTAGTTTTAGAAATGATTTTTATACAAGTTACAAAAATGACGAAAAGTTGTTCAATATTGACTATAAAGGGCAATAACTCCTTAAGGGGTCCTCTAACAATTTTGATCATGCTGACTTATTTGTAGATCTTACTTTGCTGAACATTATTGCTGTCTACAGTTTATCTCTATCTATAATAGTATTCAAGATAATAACCAAAAACTGCAAAATTACCTTAAAATCACCAATTTTAGGGCAGCAACCCAACAACAGGTTGTCCAATTCAACTGAAAATTTGTGAGGGGATATATCTTATTCTGATGGACATTTAAATCTTGAAAGATTTGCCCTAAATGTCTTAGTTTCAAAGATATAAAGCAAAACCTGCATTTTACCACTATGTTCTAATTTTAGCCATGTCGGCCATTTTGTTTGGTAGGCTGAGTCATCGGACACATTATTTAAACTACAAACCTCAATGATAATTGTGGCCAAGTTTGGTTAAATTTGGCAAAGTAGTTTCAGAGAAGAAGATTTTTAAAAAAGTTACAAAAAATTATGAAAAGTTGTTAAAAATTGACTATAAAGGGCAATAACTCCTTAAGGGGTCGACTGACAATTTTGATCATGTTGACTTATTTGTAGGTCTTACTTTGCTGAACATTATTGGTTTCACAGTTTATCTCTATCTATAATAGTATTCAAGATAATAACCAAAAACTGCAAAATTTCCTTAAAATAACCATTTCACAGGCAGCAACCCATCAACAGGTTGTCCGATTTGTCTGAAAATTTCAGGGCAGATAGATCTTGACCTGATCAACAATTTTACCCCATGTCAGATTTGCTCTAAATGCTTTGGTTTTTGAGTTATAAGCCAAAAACTGCATTTTACCCCTATGTTCTATTTTTAGCCATGGTGGCCATCTTGGTTGGTTTGACAGGTCACGCCACACATTTTTTAAACTAGATACCCCAAGGATGATTGTGGCCAAGTTTGGTAGAATTTGGCCAAGTAGTTTCAGAGGAGAAGATTTTTGTAAAAGTTTACAGACGACGGACGCAGGACGACAGACGACGAACGCCAAGTGATGAGAAAAGCTCACTTGACCTTTCAGGTCAGGTGAGCTAAAAAAAACCTGCCTTCCTGGTCTGTTTACAAAGGGTAGACCCGGGGAGGGGAAACAGACGTTCTTTTAAATGTGGCCTGATAAAATGACAAAACCAAGAAAACTTATCATTGACCAAAGAACAATAAAATGCGGTCATGGTTTATATATGAATCTGCCATTCAGACATGCACACCTTACAATTGTTTCATATCTACCAAATATAATCTACCTGTAACTTTAAACATATGATAAACTGACAAAACAATGCAGTGTTTCATTGACCAATGAACCATGCATGAAAATGAGGTCAAGTTCATATAAAATATGACAGACAGCTAAGTGCATCTTACAATTATTTCATTCACTAAATAAAGGGGCCTTATTGCTTACAGTATCCGGAAAATTGACCAAACCACAAAAACTAAATATTTTCAAAGTTCCTTATACCCTGCCAATTTGTTATGGTTGTGCCTGTTCCAAGTCAGGATCCGATAATTCAGTGATCGTCGTTTGTTTATGTGTAACATATCTGTTTTTCAATTTTTTTGTACATAAATTAGGTTGTTAGTTTTCAACTTTCAACTTGGCTATCATGTGTAAAATCATACAAGTGTTGGGAAAACAGGAAGTTGTCGAGTGATGAATCTGAAAATGCATCACACGGTATAGCTGACTTATTTAACCCTGAAACCAAATTTCAGAAATCCTTTTATTGTAGTTCCTAAGGAAAATGGGACGAAAAATATTCATCGGACGGACTGACTGACGCACGCAAGGATGGATGGACAGACAGGGGTAAAACAGTATACCCCCCCTTTTTTAAAGTGGGGGCATAATTTTAATACGGGGCTATAAAAACCCATGCAAGATGTCAAAACAAAAAGAAGTAACCTAATTCTTACTTGTTAGGGGCTATTTATTTATTGTCGGTTATACATATAACAATACAACATATTAAAGGTCTGTAGAGCTTTTATCCGACATACATATATATGACAAGCACAATACATTTGTACATGAAACATAAAGCTCATCACTGAGATAGTAGTCTCAGATAGAGGGAGGCGGGGTCAACCAAACTCCCCTATTCAATCTGAATGCAGGACAGAAAGTCACAGTCAAAAAGTCACACACTGTCACAGGACAAAAAGTCACAATTTAGTTTTGAGATTATTTTTCTTTGAACAAGAAAACACTTTTTGTATTTTTCTTGAAGTTTTATACATGAACATGATGTAGCACATTAAATTAAAATTTATTAAAAACAAATAAATCAGTGCATTAGGTTTGCGCACATTACCATTACATTTGCGCACAAAAATCATTACGTTTGTGTGCAGGTTTTGATTACATTTGCACGCATTGTTTAACATGTAAATATAAAAAAAAAGATATAGTATGATTGCCTTTTACAGCTGACTATGCGGTATGGGCTTTACCTCGGGCTTTGCTCATTGTTGAAGGCTGTTTGGTGACCTATGGTTGTTAATGTCTGTGTCATTTTGGTCTCTTGTGGACAGTTGTCTCATTGGCAATCATACCATACCTTCTTTATATTGGCTTATGGTTGAAGGCCGTAAAGACCTCTAGTTGTTAATGTCTGTGTCATTTTGGTCTCTTGTGGACAGTTGTCTCATTGGCAATCATACCACATCTTCTTTTTTATATTATGAACAATTTCCTAAAATTAAAAATGAATATATGTAATAAAAAGAAGATATTTCAAAATCTTTTTTCATTTATATTCAATCAATTGTCAACAAATTGTTTGTGACTTTTTGTCCTATTAACTTTGTTACTTTATGCCTGAGTTTGACATGTGTTTGACTTTTTGTCCTGTGACTTTTTGTCGGAATGTCCTGTGACTTTCTGTTTTTGCAGAAGTCCAGGGAGTGTTAAAAAATCACATGTGCAAGTTGAGAGTCAACACTTACACAGGGACTACACAATACTTTTTCAGAATGTCAGCAAAAAAGAATCACTGGTGACAGGGGAGTGTAACCGATGAATTGATCATGAATCAGATAAGATTTTCCCGGTACGTCTAAACACCGCTCAGGAGGACCTCCTGGGTGCACACATGCAGGGCATACAAAGTGCACTCATGGCAGACCCTATATAGTCGCCGTCGGTAAACGGACAGAAAGTCACAGGACAAAAAGTCACAGGACATAAAGTCACAAATTTGGTAGGACAAAAAGTCACAGGACAAAAAGTCACAAATAATTTGTTGACAATTGTTTGAATTTATAAGAGAAATATCTTGAAATATTTACTTTTTAATACATATATTCAAATTAAAGTTTAGGAAATGTGTCATTATACTTGAAAAAATCAAGAATTATTTAATTTTAATCATGCAAAAGATATATTTCTTGGCACCATGAAGCCATTTAAGTGCCAAGCCACTTTGACATTTTGTTTTTTTAACAATTATTTGATTATCTTTTATATATTTTTGATAAATTTTGTTTACAAAGTTGGTATATATACAATAGTTCAAGAAAAATACAAAAATATTTTTGTAGAAATAAGCTGTTTTTCTTTAAAGAAAATAATCAGAAAAAATGAATTGTGACTTTTTGTCCTGTGACTTTTTGTCCGTGACTTTTTGTCTGTGACTTTTTGTCCTGTGACTTTCTGTCCTACATTCTCGCCGTCGTATCTGCACACATGATGGATGTATATATTCGTTATAGATCGTCATACACTTCTCATTTTAGAGTTAAATTTGCAAGCAACCTCTTAAGATTCTAAAATAATAATGCTACTAAAAATATATTATTTCCCCCAATTTTCGCAATTTTTTCGCCATATAAAATATTTAGGCGACTGTGCTTTTAGTGAATATAAACGATGACGAGGCCTCACGAATAAATTTAAATATGAAATATACTGGAACATCGATTAGCATAGATCGAGCAGCAGAGTAAACTTCCACATAAATCTCGAAGTTATTTACGCCGGATAATATAGACTGTGCTCCTGAATAAAGTTGTCAAATACATTAATTTGTGTTTTTTACTTCTACAAGAAATTTGATTCAAATGCTAATTACGCACCATTTGCTGAGCAGAGAATCATTCTAAGCCAGGAACCGTCTATACTAACTGATAACAGTAAGAATAGAAAGTCTCTGTAAAAAGGCAGTCAATACTAACAGAACTGTATTAACTTAATGATACATGTACATCAAGTTCCAGCACCTCACCAAGCACCCTTGCCTTGCATACTGAGATGGCAAACTGGTGTGTGTCAGTATTTTAATATAAAACTGCGTAGGTTCATATTGTTTGATTCAACGTTTGTTTGGTTATTTTTTAAGGATCGTTGTAAAATTATATCTAAATCTTTGTTAAAATACGATTTTAAATTGTTCAATTCTTTCTATTTCATAATTTTGTCAAAGTCTACTTTTTAAAGTTTTAAATTTTACAGAAAAAATGAATATTCCAATTTGATTTGAAGAAAATCTTTTTGAACTGTCATGACATGGTGTTGCAAAGCTGATTACAGGTAACTATAACATACAGTAATTTTCCATTACGACAGTGCGTGTATTCTCGGGTGTGTATAACGTATAGTTTTCTAGAGAACATCCTGTCTACGTGTAATACAGATTGATGACATTATACAACATTTCTTTGGTTAAATGTGATAAGGTATCTGTGTCCATTCCCTATTTCAACACCACTAATTTTTCGAAGAAAAAAAATCAAAAAAAAAAAATTATATGAAATTAAGAAGAAAAGTAGCAAATATAAACTTCAGTAATTCACTGTGTCTAAACCACACCGGCAAAATTTGTTCGGACTCGATGGTATCTAACATCCGGCACAATGACGGAACATTAATAGACAGAAGAAAGCTAGGTTTCTCCTTATTTTCTTATTTTTTTTATGATATCGAAGAATATATATACATATACAACTATTTTCTATTGTGATATGCAATTTTTACTACAACCGTTCTATATTAACGAAGAAATTAGTAAAAATGCATGTCAAAATGACGAATTGAGTGAACCTTGCCTCGAAATTGTTTAATTTCTCGTTAAATTGATCACATTGTACGGAAATAAAGGCACGGGAAGATAGATACTGACACGGAGATTGCAAAACTAGTCATTATGAGCATGTAGAATGAAATTCAAAACAGTGTGGCTGTGGCCATTGATTGACACATTAAATTCACCATTGACTGGGACAATTTACGTGAACGTTTGTCTGTAACGACCACTGTTCACGACGTACCTACGATAGACATTTAAACTGTGGGGTCACCAAAGGTTTCTTAACGCCTTCAATTATAAAATAATTCGAAAAAATAATCAGGAATAACCTTTATGTTTTGATTTATATAATTGATATTAATTTTTTCGAATTACTTTATTGAGGTGTTGAGAACCTTTGGTGACCCCATAGTTTAAGTGTCTCTAAAAAGTACATAGTGAGCAGTGGTCGTTACATACATACGTTCACCTAAATTGTCCCAGTCAATGGATGAATTTAATGTGTCAATCAATGGCCACAGCCACACTGTTTTGAATTTCATTCTATGTAATCTTTTCTATGATTGTTAAAAGTAAATCTTCTTTAGGATAAACGTTGATGATAAGACAAAATTAATGTATATATGCATGCATAATCGACATGGAAAATGAATGTTTATAGGAAGAAAAGGATTACAACTACCATGCATCAAAGGTGGTGTCCCGGGGGTGGGGGTGCAATCTATACGTCTTCTAGATTCGCCACTTATATTATAAAGTATACCGAATTAAAATATTGTAAGAAATCAGAAAACAGGGACACCCGCGAAATCTAATTATGTGAGGCTGATTATGTTTATTATAAACATTCTCATTGATATTTTAAACAAGCGACACTAAGTGATTCGAATTCATAGCGTTTTGAACTACATGTATTTGTATAAAGCTGCATATGTTAAAAGTAAGAAGGTTTGACTGTAACATATACAAGTATGGAACACAGATCTAACGATTTTTTTTCCCTATTTGCCATATATCCATTGCCCTTGCCGCTTTGACCTCATTTCTATATTATTTTTCCTTCGGCCACAGACCTTCACCATAAATTGAAATGTGACCATTTAAGCATTTGTGACATGTCAGTGCGTAAACTGAAATATAAATAAAATGTCTTATTTTTTTATTGAAAAAAAAAAACCGCCAGTGAAGTTGTTTGCTATGTCCGAACCGGTTCGTGAAATTTGAAATTTTCAGTTGTTACACATTTTTTTTTTAAATTCAAGAACGGTGTAATTTTGTTTGGAATCCTTGATTGTTTTTAGCTCACTTGACCCAACAGGAAAAGTTTTTTTTTTCATCACTTGGCACCGGTCGACCGTCGTTCATTATCTTTCAATACAATTTTTTACATAAATGTTCACATCTAAAATTACTAGGCTGCATTTAACAAAACCTTATTTAAAATCATGTCTTTTAATTAGGGTATCTAGTTTTAAAAAGTTTACTGTGACCCCGTTGTCAACCAAGATGGCCTTCATGGCTAAGAAATAAACAAACTGGGACATGCAAGTGCATGATGTCAATTATTCAAAAACAGCCGTAGACATTGACAATTCGAAAGGGCCATATGATTATATTCAAAATCTAGAGCTCTACCATTTGTCTATTTACTATAAAATTCTCACATTAGTTCTTAAAGGAGTTATTGCATTGCCCTTAAATGACGAATTTGAAGTTCTTTTTATCAATTTCTATCTTTTATTTTCAAACATATATATAAAAGTCATATAGCAAAAGTGACTTAGGAAGTCAAGAAGATATACAAATAAATCGACTTGGCCGATATCCTAATAAAACTTTTGACCTTTAATTGAGAGTTTTTTTTCCCATTTCATTGCGTTTTTACACGCCCGTCACAATTTTGACAGGACGTTTTATTGTATACATCCGTCCGTCCGTTCCTCCATCTATCAGTCATTCTGTCCGTCCGTCCGTCCGTCTATCTATCCGTCTATCCTTCCGTCCAGCGTAAAAATGTCGCACCGTAACTTGAGAACAGCTTATCTAGTTTTCATGAAACTTAACAAAGTTATTTCTTGAAATGGTCAAACGATCTGTAAACCTTTTAGTGAAAATCAAATGAAATCTTTTTGAGTTACAGAACTTTGAAAGTAAAACAGGAGTGTGTTTTTGTTAACATGTCGCGCCATATCTCAAAACGATTTATTATTATTGCATCAAACTTTACACACTTCTTAGTAATTTAAATCTTAACTTCTGCATACTTTTTGGTGATGTTTTAAATTTTGTTTATTAAGCGCTATTTATGTTGGTTTTTTTAAGGAGGGGGGGGGGGGGGTCACATATTGCAATGTATCTCAAAACCTATATAAAACAATATCATAATGTTAATGTTAACAAAATAATTAGATATCAGTGTTTGCTATTGCGTATTTATATTCCATTTAAAATTAGTTTGAAGATCAGTGAAATATTAACGGATACGTCTTTCATTATGAAAATGTGTACAGTACTATAATTACCTATGTAAATAAATGTAAACACGCCAAGTTTACTTTATAATAAATATATATTTAAATTCTTTCGAAAGACAATGTTCAGATCCGTGTTAATGTTGGTTTTCATAAATTGTTGGTTTTAAAAAAATATAAAAAAACCGGGTGCTATATATAGACGAAACCGGGTGATTGTTAGTAAACAACAATGACGAAACCGGTGTATTTTTTTTTTGACATGACCCATTTCTTTCGTTCCATACACAGAAATACAAGTATTGAGATGCTCATAATGACTAGTTTTGCAATCTCCGTGTCAGTATCTATCTTCCCGTGCCTTTATTTCCGTACAATGTGATCAATTTAACGAGAAATTAAACAATTTCGAGGCAAGGTTCACTCAATTCGTCATTTTGACATGCATTTTTACTAATTTCTTCGTTAATATAGAACGGTTGTAGTAAAAATTGCATATCACAATAGAAAATAGTTGTATATGTATATATATTCTTCGATATCATAAAAAAAATAAGAAAATAAGGAGAAACCTAGCTTTCTTCTGTCTATTAATGTTCCGTCATTGTGCCGGATGTTAGATACCATCGAGTCCGAACAAATTTTGCCGGTGTGGTTTAGACACAGTGAATTACTGAAGTTTATATTTGCTACTTTTCTTCTTAATTTCATATAATTTTTTTTTTTGATTTTTTTTCTTCGAAAAATTAGTGGTGTTGAAATAGGGAATGGACACAGATACCTTATCACATTTAACCAAAGAAATGTTGTATAATGTCATCAATCTGTATTACACGTAGACAGGATGTTCTCTAGAAAACTATACGTTATACACACCCGAGAATACACGCACTGTCGTAATGGAAAATTACTGTATGTTATAGTTACCTGTAATCAGCTTTGCAACACCATGTCATGACAGTTCAAAAAGATTTTCTTCAAATCAAATTGGAATATTCATTTTTTCTGTAAAATTTAAAACTTTAAAAAGTAGACTTTGACAAAATTATGAAATAGAAAGAATTGAACAATTTAAAATCGTATTTTAACAAAGATTTAGATATAATTTTACAACGATCCTTAAAAAATAACCAAACAAACGTTGAATCAAACAATATGAACCTACGCAGTTTTATATTAAAATACTGACACACACCAGTTTGCCATCTCAGTATGCAAGGCAAGGGTGCTTGGTGAGGTGCTGGAACTTGATGTACATGTATCATTAAGTTAATACAGTTCTGTTAGTATTGACTGCCTTTTTACAGAGACTTTCTATTCTTACTGTTATCAGTTAGTATAGACGGTTCCTGGCTTAGAATGATTCTCTGCTCAGCAAATGGTGCGTAATTAGCATTTGAATCAAATTTCTTGTAGAAGTAAAAAAACACAAATTAATGTATTTGACAACTTTATTCAGGAGCACAGTCTATATTATCCGGCGTAAATAACTTCGAGATTTATGTGGAAGTTTACTCTGCTGCTCGATCTATGCTAATCGATGTTCCAGTATATTTCATATTTAAATTTATTCGTGAGGCCTCGTCATCGTTTATATTCACTAAAAGCACAGTCGCCTAAATATTTTATATGGCGAAAAAATTGCGAAAATTGGGGGAAATAATATATTTTTAGTAGCATTATTATTTTAGAATCTTAAGAGGTTGCTTGCAAATTTAACTCTAAAATGAGAAGTGTATGACGATCTATAACGAATATATACATCCATCATGTGTGCAGATACGACGGCGACTATATAGGGTCTGCCATGAGTGCACTTTGTATGCCCTGCATGTGTGCACCCAGGAGGTCCTCCTGAGCGGTGTTTAGGGGTAAATTCAGTAAATAAATATACGTCATCAGGGACCGCCCATTTAGGGGAGAGCTTTCTGTCTAAAAGTGAAGTCATGTGCTCTTCTGATTGGTAGATAATGTTTGTAATAAATATTTTTTGGTAGTTGGATCAAAACTAGAGTTGAAAAAAAAATAAAAAAATAAATGCTGAATGTACTAATTTTTTTCCCTACAGGGTTGAAAAGTAATGGGGGTCAATATAGGAATTCAGTCTCTATAATCGTAATTCTGCCAATCAAGGCACACCTCCATTCACACAGAGGAAAATGTCAATACGCAATATAACACAATACAACGCGTATCACTTCATATATTAAAATTTTCCGCCACCTCAAGAATTTATGTTACATACACAAAATAAAACATTAGAAAAACTTTGATAGAAATAAAACTAAAATGTTCTTTGAATACAAAAACAACTCATTCTGGGACCATGTGTGCCCGATATGTACTTGCAAGGCCAATCTTACTAAACTACACTATTAAGCAATTAGAAGTTAGATTTTCTACTGTCTTGCTTATCTATATTAGCTAATAAAGCATAGCGTTTGTTATGCATATTATAAAGCAACTGTCTACACAGGGGTTCCAAAATGTTACTGGTTTCCTTAAAAACAGCTCTGTTTGCATTAATGTCTACATAACAGAACGGATTGATGATTAGTTGGATAAGATCAATTGGAAACGAAGTTGCAACTTTGGCTAGGATCAGGCTTCCATTATCTAAGATCTTTGACAAAAGTGGTATTCTTGTCTCTTCTAACTTTTCACACAATAGAATAAAATGTTCCACCGTTTCATCCGCTTTACCACAGAGTTTACAAGTTGGACTTATAAAGTTATTCTTTGAAAATGATGCCTTGTGGGTTTGCAGGATATAGTTCCCAGTTGAAATTTTAAGACGTACAGGAATTTTTCTGATGTCCTTTAGATTTGCATTAACTGATATAGCTAAAGGATGTACAGATCCAATATTATATTTATGGTCCATAAATTTAAGAGTTGAGTAACCTTTTGACTCATCAGTAATTTTAGATGTCCAATAGACATGAATTTTGGATTTAACTAGCTTTTTCCATTGGAATTTTGATAACGGATTGGTTAAATAAGCATATAAGTCATTAATTTCATATTTTAAACATAATTCCTTGACTTCAATAAACCAGCTGCAACTATTATGAGATTTTATCTGTAACTGTCTTTCGGCTAACCGCCATTCAATTGAATCACAATTCGCTCTAGATATGTTTCCAAAGAGATTGATAGCTTTGACGTGGATTTCAGCTTCTATAGGGAGTAAACCAGATAAAGTATAAACTGCAGAATCTGCTACGTTGGAATTTAAAGACAGAATTTGTTTGATCCATTTTTTATATTGAATAGATATATTATTTAGTATTTTTCCTTTAGGTAATAAAATTTCCAAACCATAAGTTAATATTGGCAGAATATATGTTCTTATCAATGCTATTGAAGTTTTACTATCTAGACCATTCTCTCCATGGAGGCCTGTACCCATTAAACTGTACATTGCTCTACGTGCTTTCTTTATATTTTCATTTACTGTCGATTCAGCAGAATTTTTGTCAGATTTTTGAATTCCTATGTGTGAGGCGTTCGAAACAATTGGCATGTTTTTTCCATTTAATTTCCAAAATCCATCTTCAATTTCATAAAATTTGCGGCATGTTTTTACTGGAATAATAACGCTTTTTGTAGGCTGTAATAAATACCCTTCTCTTTTGCTAAAATCCAAAGCAATGTTAATCATGGTTTGTAATTCTAGAGGGTTGTTGGAGACAAGTGCTACATCGTCAGCACATGTAGGAGCACAACAATTTATGTTCCCTACTCTTCCACCAAGACCTGATGTACTTAAAATGTTAAGCAGAGGATTAATGTAAATTTTATATAAGTCAGCGCTGAATGCACCTCCTTGACGGACCCCCTGATCAATAGTGAACATCTCTTTTGACATTATATTATTCCATTTGATAAGAGAAGATGCATTTACATATAGATTATTTAGTAATAGTATGGATTGTTCCGTGAAGTCTATCTGGAACATACGACGGATCAAATTAGCATGTACCACAACATCGAAAGCTGACTTGCCGTCTAATAAGGCTATGTAGACTGGAAGTTTAAGGTCTTTGCTTTCCCTTTCAAATTCTTCTATAAAAAGTTCACAAATCAGTGGAGACGTGCCCTCAGTGAATCCTTTTTGAAGAGGGTTTTGTGAAATTATAATTTTTGGATTTTCTCTTTCTTTCAATATTTTTTCTATAATTTTTGAGTATGTTGGAGTTATAGTAATTCCTCTATAATTTTTGGCATTTTTTACATCCCCTTTATTTTTGAACACAGGAAATAAAGTTCCGATTTTCAGTAAATCCGGTATGTAGCAGAATTTAAAGCAGATATTCAACAGATGTTGTAAATGTTGTAATAAAGATTCGCTTCCATGGATAAAATGTTCAGCTGTTAAACCATAAAAATCCTCAGCTTTGTTTGTATTGAGTTTTGAGACAGCTCTTTTTATCTCTTCAGTAGAAATTTCCTGATGAATATATGTATCTTTACACTTGTTAATAATATGGGTAGCTTCTTTCTCAATTGAATTTAGATAAATAGTGTCAAAAGAGTTATTGTTGGACTTTTTTGCTAGGTTACCAAAATGTTTATTCCAGCCCTTCATTACATTTTCGGGAGATTGGAAAATTTCTTCATCAACAGTTAGTTCCTCAATAAAGCGTGAAAGTCTACCTCTTTGTTTTTTTATAAGGCTGTAGAAAAGTGCCGGATCGTTATACCCTGCATCAATGATTTTCTGCCGTTCTTGTATTCTCTGTAGTGCAGTTTCTATTCTGCATTGTTTACGAAGAGAGGAAGTTGTGATTTTCTTCTGAATAGTAAGAGGATGGTTGGGGTCAGGTGGACGACCATTTTGTTTCCACTGAAAGAATGCTATTTTTTTCTCTGATATTGCTTGAGAAATATTTTCAGTCATAATTTGTAATTTCTTCTTCCGTATCTTTTTTTTCTTTTTGGGAGCAACAGCCAAAGTAGCTTTAGTAAGAGTATGGTTGAGAGTCTGAAAAGCTTGATCCAGTTCATTAGGGTTCATTGGATCGACTTTTAATAGAGCTATGCCTTCTTCAACTAGAATTTTATATCTATCTCTATCTATATTGTTCCATTTGACCTTATGGTGGGTAGTCACCTGTGTTTGACTTACGGAATTAATGCAGGGAAATTCATATTTGAGTTGTAGTAGAATTGGAAGATGATCCGAGACGTTTGAAATAATGTCAGGTTTTTCAATATTTATTATGAAGTCTTTAAATTTCTCTTGGTAAAGTATATAATCAATTGCAGAAGATGATATGCCACTGGTATGTGTATAGGTAATTCCAACTTCTGTAGTAGACAAGTTATGGTCTGACATGAAATCCAGTATATAATTTTTTCTATTAGAGTTATTTTCTTTAAAAATATTTTCATTAAAATCTCCACCAATAATTATCTGGTGAGTGGTTTTATAAACCTCCATGATCTCATGTAATTGGTCAATACATTCATAAAGTTCATTTAGATGGTTATCTGACGATTTGCAAGGAAGATAAATAGAAATAAATAAAAGTTTCTGATTTCCAGACAACTCAATACACTGTATTCTCTCATTTCCAATTGGTAAAGTTGTAACAAGTTTGTCAAGATTCTTTTTCCACAATATAGCTACACCTCCATAGCCACGAGGCATATGAAGAGGTTGAATAGGATCATTAGAATCAACTGCTTTACCCGTTCCAGTAAAATCATTATGTAGTTCTTGTAATAGATTTAGTTGGCAGTCATATAGCCAGTGTTCTTGGAGAAGAAATATATCAATTTTGCTTTCCAACTCTTTAAATAGTGGACCACATGTCAATATGTTTTTGCAGTTAAAATCTAAAATCCTCAGAGTAGAGTTGCTACGTACATCTTTATCTTTATTTACACAATGTACATTTATACAGTCATTTTTAAAATCTAAAACATCGTATTCAATAATTCCATCACTGCTTGTATTCATTTGTTCAGTAAGTAACGTGTCGATGTTTATGACAACATTTTGTGCCTTTCGAATTGGAACAGTTCCTTGTATAAAAAATCCTGCTCCGATTTGTCTTGTGAATAATATAGGGGTTGACCTATTCTTGAACCGTGAAGCATTGGAGAAGTTTTATCTTTCTCTTCTGGAGTGTTCGTTATAGAGGAAGACGAAGAATTATGAAATCTTGCAGTAGATGTTTTTTCTCTACAATTTGCCTCTGTATTACTAGCAGAATTAGCAGAAAGTTGAGTCGGAGTAAGTGAGATTAAATTAGAAAAACAAACATGATTTTCTGCAGAATGCCGATTATGAGAATGATGAAAGGTTTCTGGGGGGACGTTGTGGTAAGTCCCACCATTGCCCCACCAGTTACCTTGGGTATAATAATCTGGAGTACTTGTTTCCGGGTAGTAACTCTTGTGGATATTGTCCTGATAATTATTCCAGTTGTGAGAGTGTGGATAGCACGGATCATGACTATCAGTAGGGACGTTGTGGTAAGTCCCACCATTGCCCCACTGATAATGTGATGTACTATTATAATTAGTGGCTGGAATATTGTAATCTCTGGAATAGTGAGTGTTGTATGGGTAGCTCGGAAAATGTGGATTTGCATAGACAATGTTGTGTTGGACGGAACTAGTTGGAGCACTATTGCGATAATTTGCATATTCAACGTTGTGTTGGACGGAGCTAGTTGGAGCACTATTGCCATGTGTAGATTTCTCTTGTAGAGGACTATCTGTATCCAAGGATTGGAGAAGACTAAGTTCCCGATCAACTTTTTTTAGGACGTACTCGGTTACTCTTTCATGTATACCTCTGATGAGATCTTCAGCTGGCTGTTTTTGTTTATGGTTGTCAGTTGTCTTACTATCCATGTGGGCTTGATTCTTCACAGAGTTATCTAAACATTGATTTAGGGTTTTAAGAGATTGTTCTAGTTCTAGGTTTCTACTTTCTGCTTTGAATAGTCTATCTAAAATACTTGACTTGTCATTTGATTTGTCATTTAATATAGCTTCTTTAATCTTTAATTGTTCTTCTTTTTTCTTTAACTTTTGCTCTAGAAGTTTAAAGTCTTTGGCCGAAATTTCTTTACCCTGATCTTTTTTACTTGTTTCTTTTGAATTTGTAACATGATGATTGTGAGGCATAGGAATATCCGGAATGGAAGGATTGGCAGTTTTAGGTACTGCAGACGTGTTGGTACATGCTAATTCAATGTTGTTGTGATTACTCTTAGCTACATGGCTATTAGATTCAATAGATTTGCATTGGTTTGAACAACTGTTTCTAGATCTGAAAAGGATGTTGATAAGTCTTCAGTATTGAGATTGGGTAACTGTGTGTTGAGACAATCCGAATGGTTTGAAGATTTTGTAGATAATGGATGTCCATCTTGAGATTGATCAATAATGTCCTGTACCAAGATAGAATTTGTAGAAGTATGGAGTTTGTAAACTGTTTCTAATGTATTTGAACTGGACCTCTGATCTAACAAGCCAGCACAAGTGTAACAGGAATTTGTAATGGTATCAAGACAGCTGTTATGACATACTAAATTGCACTCTGGACAGATATTTTCTGTATCATTTAGGGCTTCATCACATACAGAGCATTGTATAAGGTTCTCCTCTATAAGTATGGCTCTTGCACTAGTAATATGTCTTACTTCTGACTGGATGCTATTTCCATATGTTTTTAGATGTGTTTCAGGACTAGTAGTACAAGTTATATGGGATTGGTGGTACTTTAACACAGAAGGGACGTTGTGGTAAGTCCCACCATTGCCCCTCTGTGTGTCAAGTATATTTACCTTTGTACTGTCACAACTTTTACATTGATATGTTTTATCATTCTTTTCGATGGAGGAAATATCTTCTACAGACAACTTGTCACATTTATAATGAACCCAGTGATTGTTATGACACAATACTGCCCTAGATTTGCAGTTCCTATTGCACTTAATACAACGCTCCTCATTTGAACTTTTTGTAGATTTGTTCTCAGGTAAGCCAGGATTCGGTGTTGCTGATTTTTTAAGACAATCTAGTGCCTCAATTAATTTTGATGCTAGGTTTTTATTCAGGAGATCAGTGTTTATATTTGCACCATTGATTTGCGTATTAGACATGATCTTGTGTATGTGTTCAATATCTCTATAGAACAATTTGTCCACATTTTTCCCATTGATTAGTAAGTTGCATTTTGTTAGGTATGCATTAATTGTGTAACTATCAGTTGGATTGTCAAAAATATGGTAGGTATATTGAACATTATTTCCTCCTTTGTCTGTTGCTATGGTTTTGCGGTAATCATGAAACTTGAAAGAAGGATCGTTAAAATATTGCTCCAGAGCATATATGAACAGTTCAAAAGATATGGTGTCCATTTTGATAGTAACGCCACCACCAGTATAGACATACTCTATTACAGATCTTTTAGTACTTTCAAGCTTTTTCTTCAGTGATTTTTCTATATTGAGAGTGTAGTTATTGTTGTAACTATTTTGAGCAAGTGCATGTACACTAACCAAGTTGGTTTTCTGTATGTTATCAACTTTATACGGTTGGATATTCATCATGAAAATTCTAAATACTTATGATGTAAATGGTAAGAAAGTTGCAATATTCAATATAAATATTATATGTCCATCAAAATATTTATTGCGATTACTGTAAGGACGTTGTGGTAAGCCCCACCATCGCCTTATACAGTTTTATAATAAAAGTGGAATATAAATTTGTTGTATATTAAAATTTAAAAGAACTAAATTATCTATAATAATATTTTTTTTTTATTTTATTTTACCAACAGTCCAATTTAATTCTGTGAGCTAGTTTACGAAGCCATACTCTGGCTAACGCACTTTTTGGATGAATGCCATCAAGGTATAAGTTAAAATTGTACAAGTCTCTACCATGCCTGTGTGTGTTTTTCGAGTTACAGGAAATTGGATGATATATGTCGGCTGAGAAGCTTGGAGATCTTGACGAGTGATCGTTGTTTAAGGCTCTTATCTGGTCATTTACAACTAGAATTTGCTTGATTAATGTATTGTCGTCTGCTTTAAATCTGTTGGGATCAGGGTGATCATGAAGACGGTTCCAAATGTATATAGAAAATATAGGGATTTCTAGAAATGTGACTTTACATCCAGGATATTCAGCTAGAAGGGTTGCAAATTCTTTTAAATTGTTTATAAGTTGTGATGCTGCTTCCTCAGGGTTATGTTTTAATGTGATAATCTTATCACTACGACTATAATCTGTGAAGTCGCATGTACCTAGCCACACGTACAGGGAAATATTATCGAGATGTCCAATTTTAGACGCTAAGTTGTCTTTTAGCCAAGCAAGACCGCTTGTTGAAGTTTGACCTGACTTAAACCACCATTTGATATCTATCTCGGGAGACAGTTTACATTCACTTTGTAAATATCTTGCTTTGCTGTCGGACAACACAACTGGTACAAGTCTAGACGGACCAATAGGCGGATTGAAAGTTTTTTTGAGATATTTTTCTAGCTTATGTTCAGTCATTTGTGTTTCAATTTAGTACAATATTTGCCAGGTACTAATGTTCTTCTGTATACCCTAGTAGACAGTTGCTTTTCCTTATAATTTTAAAAGCTTAATAAATAATGACAGCTGGAAGCACTAGTGAAGAAGCAGAGTCATGTATTAACTTTATTAATGCAAAAAGTTTAGGTCTATTTGTTTTAGTAAATATATATTTATTTTTATTTAATAATGGATAAGATGTATATAAGAATAATAACTGCTAGTATATAAGTCTTTAGTAGATAATAGATATGATGAAAAGGTTATACAAGGGTGTTAAATGTTTAGTGAGAAGATCACACTAGGTCAGACAATAATTTAATTTATCTGAACTTAAGACTATATTTAAATTATATATAATTATGTATTACTGCCTGAAATGAATTTAATTGGTAAATAAGATCAAATATGAAGAAACTATACAGGGGTGTAAGTGTTTAGTCAAGAATCCACTTGACAGACAATAACTTTTCTAACTTGAGACTGTATTTAAAATATGAATTTGTTGTACTCTAATAATAATTGTGCGAATTACATTGTTTGTAAACAAGGCCATGTGAATGCCAAAAATGCGCATGACCCTATGTTTTTATTGTTGCAAAAGATAGGTAATTTGTACTTTCATGATGATATATGAAGTTTCTCAATTTCCTAAAGGTAAATCAGTATAAATTTATTCCACACATAGATTAGCATTCAGTCAATGGGAGATTTTTTTACTGAATTTACCCCTATAGAAAATATCACTTTCACTGTACTGTTCAAGGCCACACAATATACAAAATTATTCCTGTAATGTTAATGTATGAAGATTTTGGAACCATTGAAGTTGTTTTTTGACACAAATTTTATCTTTAACTGCGCTTATACCACATGCACTCTGTTACTCGTGAGAGAAGCATTGTGAAACTTGGTAAAAATCATTTTTGTGTCCAGATTAAAAGAAACAAGAAATAGCACTTGAAGTTTTTGATTCAATGAAGCATGAATATTCACCATTTACATCACATTTTGCACATATTTTCTTCATAATGTCTAAAATCATTTTGCAAAAATGGATACCTCCTTAATAGTGTTTTTTTTTAAGCTGTTTACCCATGTAGTTGTAGACAGTGGTAATAAGCACTTTTCTAGTATTTTAAACTCAAAATAATCTGACCGCTGAATGTCATTATTTTTACATAAGCATTGCGATTCTTTATTTAATTTATATACTAGACAATTTTCATGATCCCATGTCCTTCATTATGAACAGGGTTAAATGTTTTTATTGGATTTTTATTTAAATGATATGCTTTTAAATATCTAAATTGTACTTTAATCTCCCAAATGTAAGTTGGTCATACTAATCTTATTTTTCATATTTGATTTGTTTCTACATTCAGTTCTGGCTGTTAGTTTGGCGAAGAACCATCCTGATGTTGGGGTAGCATGAATTTCTAGCAGATAAATTCAATGAATTTTTGAAATTACAGATAATTTAAAAACAATTTAGTATAATGAAACAAATGTTGATTTATTTGGTATGAGATGCTAAAAAAGCCTTTGAAAAGTCATTTTGTGGTCTTTAATGGTTTATCAAGAAACTTCCATAAAGGAAAAAACTAACTAAGTAACCAAGACTTAGTTTCAGATGTACTTGCAATACTGTCAAGAAACACAGAAAACAATTCATATTTATTAAAATGTGATTTTACACCATTTTCAAAAACAGTCAATGCGCACTTAATACAAAATATAATCGCCGCATGTATGGCTTTATTGTAAAAGATTTGCTCTATTTTACAATTTCAGAAATTTATGAAGGTTTTTAATTTGAAACTGGAACTGAAAATGGATAATACATTTATTCACAAAAAAGTTGAAAGAATAAAAAAGTCCCTATAGGAAAATATGCACTTTTTCACTGTACTTGTTCAAGGCCACACAATAATCACAAAACTTATTTCCTGTAAATGTTAATGTAATGAAAGGATTTTGGAACCATTTGAAGTTGTTTTTTACACAAATTTCTATCTTTAACTGCGGCTATCCAGGATGCACTCTGTGTACTGTGAGAGAAGCATGGAGAATATGGTAAAAATCAGTTTTTGTGTCCAGATTAAAAGAAACAATAGAAATTACACTTGAGAGTTATGATATCAATGAAATGCATGAATATTCACCCCATTTACATCACATTTTGCACATATTTCTCCTCATAATGTCTAAAATCATATGAAAAAAATGGATTACCTCCCTTTGACATAGTGTTTTTTTTTAAGCTGTGTTCCTCATGTTAAGTTGTAGAACAAGTGGTAAATAAGCACTTTTCTAGTATTTTAACACTCAAATAATCTGACCGCATGAATGTATTCATTTATTTTTACATAACGCATTGCGATTCTTTATTTAAAGTATATACTAGACAACTTTTCATGATACCATGTCCTTCATCTATGAAACAAGAGTTTAAATGTTTGTTATTGGATTTTTATGTTAAATGATTGCTTTTAAATATTCTAAATTGTTACTTTAATCTCCCAAATGTAAAGTTTGGTCATACCTAATCTTATTTTTTCATATTTGGCACTTTTTTCTACTTCAGTTCTGGCTGTCTAGTTTTGGCGAAGAACCCATCCTGATGTTGGGGTAGCATGAATTTCTGCAGAGTGATTGTCAATGACATTTTGTGAAATTTACAAGTAATTAAAACACAGATTTAGTATAATGAAACATAATTGTTGATTTATTTGGTATGAAACTGCTTAAAAAAGCCTTTGAAAAGTCTTTTTGTGGTCTTTTCATGGTATTTAATCAAAAACTTCCATATAAGGAAAAAAACTAACTAAGAGTACACCAAGACTTTAGTTTCTAGATGTACTTGCAATACTGGTCAAAGCAAACACAGAAAACAATTCATATTTATTAAAAATAGTATTTTACACCATTCTTTCAAAAACAGTCAATGCGCAACTTTATATACAAAATATACATCGGCCGCAGTATGGGCTGTAGTATAAATTTTGCTCTATCTTTACAAATTCAGCATTTATGAAGGTTTTATTGAAACTGGAACTTGAAAATTGGATACATTACATGTTTATTACAAAAAAAGTTGGAAAAGAAGTAAAAAAGTCCCTTATAGGGGTAAATTCAGTAAATAAATATACGTCATCAGGGACCGCCCATTTAGGGGAGAGCTTTCTGTCTAAAAGTGAAGTCATGTGCTCTTCTGATTGGTAGATAATGTTTGTAATAAATATTTTTTGGTAGTTGGATCAAAACTAGAGTTGAAAAAAAAATAAAAAATAAATGCTGAATGTACTAATTTTTTTCCCTACAGGGTTGAAAAGTAATGGGGGTCAATATAGGAATTCAGTGCGAATCTACATTGTTTGTAAACAAGGCCATGTGAATGCCCAAAAATGCCGCATGACCCTATGTTTTTATTGTTGCAAAAGATAGGGCTACATTTGTACTTTCATGAATGATATATGAAAGTTTTTAATTTCTAAAGGTAAATCAGGTATAAATTTATTCCCACACATAGATTAGCATTAAAGTCAATGGGAGATTTTTTACTGAATTTACCCCTATAGGAAAATATGCACTTTTTCACTGTACTTGTTCAAGGCCACACAATAATCACAAAACTTATTTCCTGTAAATGTTAATGTAATGAAAGGATTTTGGAACCATTTGAAGTTGTTTTTTACACAAATTTCTATCTTTAACTGCGGCTATCCAGGATGCACTCTGTGTACTGTGAGAGAAGCATGGAGAATATGGTAAAAATCAGTTTTTGTGTCCAGATTAAAAGAAACAATAGAAATTACACTTGAGAGTTATGATATCAATGAAATGCATGAATATTCACCCCATTTACATCACATTTTGCACATATTTCTCCTCATAATGTCTAAAATCATATGAAAAAAATGGATTACCTCCCTTTGACATAGTGTTTTTTTTTAAGCTGTGTTCCTCATGTTAAGTTGTAGAACAAGTGGTAAATAAGCACTTTTCTAGTATTTTAACACTCAAATAATCTGACCGCATGAATGTATTCATTTATTTTTACA
>JAHUZM010000382.1:0-42245 GCA_019925275.1 Mytilus edulis
CATTCATTGAATAGTTTTTGTGAATTTCAGTGATAATCCATTTCTCATTATTTAAAACAAAATATTAATATTGGACTTTTTTGTCACGTCTTTGTCAGACAGTACAAAAAATCGAGAAGACACGTCAAGTTATTATCGCTGATCTTTAATAAGCCACACATATAAGTATCGTCAATTCAAATTTATAAAAAGCTGTTTAACATAGTTCGAAAATGTATAATCAGGGATTTGTATAGTACTATACAAATCCTTGGTATAATACAATTTGAATGAAACTTCAGTGGCGGATCCAGCCATTTAAAAAAGGGGGGGGGGGGGGGTTCCAACCCACAGTAAAGAGGGGGGGGGGTTCCAACTATATGCTCCCATTCAAATGCATTGATCGGCCAAAAAAAAGGGGTTCCAACCCCGGAACCCTCCCCCCCTGGATCCGCCACTGAACTTGAAATCTCTCGATAATTTTTCATTTCACTCTACTGGGTGGGGGGAAGAAATTATTAGTCAGTAAGACCAAGAACATATATATATTAGATATACTGTTCCCAGGTAAGATCAAAGAAAAAATTCGTAAAAAAACGATACATTGATGTATCAGTCGAAGCTGTTTTGTATAATAAAAATGGTATATGATGTATATGCGGACCGAGAAACGGTTACATTTTTGCATTTAAAAAAAATGCTATAAACATAAACATGATCAAAACAGGCTATCATCAGAAATACGCTATTGAAACTTACAATTTTTGTGTACCATACAGACATGATAAATTATTATTCCTCACTTTATAATACCAGATTTTGATTTGCTAATACGAGAGGGATAATTTACTCTACCCAATGACTCAGCAGGAGGCAATTTTTTGAATGTCACCCTTTTGTGTAAACCAATCAAAATCTACCATTTGAGGAATTGAATTTATATTTAAAAGACAATAATGACAGAAATAATAGTATAGAAAATTAAATAACACATAGCTGAGAGGGTGATACAGCTGAATGAACTCGAATAAACATAGTCAACCATGGCTTAGCTTGTTTTTTCTCGGGTTAAGAATCTGCTCTATCATCTATATGAAAATTTAAGATATATAACCACGATAACGTATCGCCCGTGAGTTCAGACACAATCATATCGTATTGGTCAACCAAGATCTTATTACAGTAGAAATATTGTGATGAAGTTTATTCAACGAGAGTGATGTCAATCAGATGTCTACTTAGTAATCAAAAGGATTATTAAAAAAAATCCATTAAAACCTTTACAACTTTGCAGTAATATAAAAATAAAAATGGATTGCCCTCCGTTATTTACTATTTCCCATGCTCAAATTAAAGATCGACAAAAATATCTCAAAAAGAAAGCTTTTTATGAATAAATATATGTCATGTAATGCCATTTGGGGGTATATTTAACATTGCCATAAAGCGCGAGTTTTGCTAGCAGGTTTTAACCCACAATTTTTTCTTAAAATATCCTGTACCGAATCAGGAATATGGCAGTTGTTATCTAATATAGTTCGTTTCTACGTATGTTGCATTGTCGTTTGTTTTTGTTGCACTTCGAATTCAAGGTTTCTGTTGTTTCGTTGTTTTCCTTTTGTAGTTTGTGTATTTCTCTCAGTTTTATAGTTTGTTACCCGGATTTGTTTTATCTCAATCGATTTATGACTTTTGAATAACGGTAAACTACTGTTGCCTTTATTTATACAAAAACTGGAAATCGTAGATCTATACAATAAACTTCCTTCTTTTAAGTGACGTGAAGAACCTAGCTGATTTTAACAACAAATTCGCCGGAGATGTTATCATAGATATTTAGGACGTTATGATTGACAAAAACATTCTCGAGATGGGTCAATTGCTTTTTTTCAGCAGACAGTCAGTCGGTTTATCGATAGGTATTTATTGTGCAACCTATTCGCTGACTTGCCTTTTGTACTAATACGAAGTAGATTTCAGACAAGGCCTTCTCAACGACAAACCAAAACGTTTTGCAAATAAACTCATCATAGATACCAGGATTACATTTTGTATTTACGCCAGACGCGCGTTTGGTCTACAAAAGACTCATCATTGACGCTCGAATCCAAAAAAGTTAAAAAGGCCAAATAAAGTACAAAGTTGAAGTGCATTGAGGACCAAAACTTCTATATTTTGCCAAATACAACTAAGGTTATCTATTCCTGAGGTAGAAAAGCCTTAGTATTTTAGAAATTCAAAAGTTTTGTAAAAAGTTAATTTATAAATATGACCATATCAATGATAATTCATGTATGTCAGCACAGAAGTGCAATATTCTTAATTTCAAGTTCACAAGGATGTAATAGAAGCAAGCACTAAGTAATACTAAACTCTTGTTAATGAATGACAGGACATACTCAGTATATCTTCATCAGTATATCTGAAGATATACTGAGCAGGTCCTGTCATTCATTAACTTCTATTACATCCTTGTGAACTTGAAATTAAGAATATTGCAGAATCAAAGGTCTGTTTAACCTCTCTATCTTTTCCTCGATATTTACACAGAGGGACGAATTTTAACTTATACCAAACCAAATCTTGAAATTATAACGCTAAGAAAATGATTGAACCGATTTATTTTTTGCATTTATCACGGATAATTGACAAAACCTATTTTATTAGTGAGAGGTTTGCCTACTAATCAACTTTCGTGCTTCATTGCCAAAGTTTACCGAACGTTATCTTAATTACAATCAACATAGAATTATTTGAAGCAAGTGAAAATTAAGGGTGATGATAGGCATGATGCAATGGAGCGATTTTTTTTTGATTTTTTTTCTATATGTATTTTTTTATTTATTTTTCTATGTTAAAACAACTTTTATATAACAGTTGTCAAATGGTTGGGTCAAATATTTGTAACTTTATATACGTCCTTGATTTGGTGTATTAAGATTAGTCTAACTTCTACGTGTGTTTATTTTTTCTTTCACCACGGTTGTTCTCTCGCATTTGTATTGTACTGTTTTACAGCATACCGAAAAGCTGTCGGCGAATACAATGACAGTACATTTCTGAAGATTTTGATAATATAAATGATCTATGACACACATGATGATATCAACTTTCCATTTCACAGCATCAACATATCATATGGCGTTATACATTTATAACTTCATTATCATTCTTTCGGGCACCATCACAAATTGGTTTATTGATACTATGGGTCTGTGTTTGAACTCACTAGTGACATGTTTTCCTTAGGTTACAGACAATTGTCTCGTTGTTTCTGTAAATTTATCTTTAGTGTCTTATCCCCGATTGTATCTCCGATTGTGACATTCAGTTGACTGAATAAATATCCGCGTTGCTAGCAATGCGCGCAGTGTTGACGCATCCTGTTATAGTTATTGTGACTTCCTCAGTTTTTTGTTGTTGTTTTTCTCTGAATCTGATTTGTACTGTACCAAGTCAGAAAAATGGCCATTGTTATATTATAGTTCGTTTCTGTGTGTGTTACATTTTAATGATGTGTTTTTGTTGTGTCGTAGTTCTCCTCTTAGATTTGATGTGTTTCCCACAGTTTTAGTTTGTAACCTGGATTTGTTTTTTCTCAATCGATTCATGAATTTCGAACAGCGGTTTACTAATGTTGCCTTTATTTTTTGTACTAGTATCCTTTTTATGGATTTATGAAACTTGAGCATCTGTAAAAAGTAAAATAACTAAAATACTGAACTCCGAGGAAAAATTCAAAAGGGAAAGTCCATAAACTACTGTTGTTTTTAATTTGTTAGCTTGACACTCACTATATGAGCTTACATCTACTACATATGAACTTTGGTTGATAATTCTATCATTGACAATCACATCACATCTCCTTATTTTCATTCCTTAACTTTCGCACATGCTTTACTCGTTACTAAAACAAACAGTCAAGACGTTTATATTTACTGGTATGTTCATCACCTTTCCTCTGTGTATACTCTGGTAACTTGATAAGAATCATAACTTAAAACCGTCTAACATTAAAAACTCTTTGAAGGGAAAATTAGGAATAAAATGTAAGAACATTAACAGAACTTACTAAATGAGGGACGAAAGATACCAAAGGGACAGTCAAACTCATAAATCTAAAACAAACTGACAACGCCATGGCTAAAAATGAAAAAGACAAACAGACAGACAATAGTACACATGACACAACATAGAAAACCAAAGAATAAACAACACGAACCCCACCAAAAACCAGGGGCGATCTCCGGAAGGGTAAGCAGATCCTGCTCCACAAGTCGTGTTATCATAATGTATGTGATAACAAATCCGGTAAATAGTCTAATTCGGTAGGTATCATTCATGAAAGGAAAGGGAATTGTAGTTACGACGTAAGGAACATATCCGATATCATTTGTGAAACGGTTATTCCATATAACGGCCAACCAACTACCTGCATAATATGGACACTGCGACAATAAATATATTTTCAGTGATTGTCGAAAACCAAAACATTTAAAACTCTAAAGCTTATGAAAAGATGAAGAGCAAGCATCCAAAAAAGAACCAAAAAAAGTGTAGCCATAGCCGGACAAGGAATCACCAGAGCTTTGCACGAGGGAGATGTATTCCTTATATACGTAAGACGTTTTTAAAGGAAAAACTATTTCTGGAATCTAGATATTCTCGCTTATATTGTGATATAATTTTAGTGTGTCGGTTAGTCACTACAACTTATTTATTTTAAATATTAGAATTGAGAATAAAACGGAAATGTGTTAAAGGGACAACAACCCGACCAAAGATAAAAAACCCAGATCAAAACCACAAGTGGGTCTTCAACACACAGAGAAAATGCCGCACACGGAAGCGGTCTTCAACTGACCCATAAACAATAATGTATACTAGTTCAGCAAATGAACACCGCACTCAACTCTCAAACTTATAAATGAACCAAAAAAAAATAAATATATAACACAAGAGTAAAAAAGGTAATAAGTTCTTTTCTTGGGACAGGCACTTGTTTATTCTGTAAACTTGAAACGTTTATTGTTTACAGAATTGATCAGTAGCAGTAACACTAAATGAATGATTCTTTAAAAGTATAATCAGGTTTTGAGGACAAAATTGGTGTTCATTGTTTAGCATACGCATTTTACGTATTATAGTTTTGTTTAGTATTGTGATTCTCAATCCGGTGCTCACACGAGAAAAAAATATATAGAAAACATACCTTCATTATGGATTTTGCAGACAGTTTACAATGAGAAATTGTATCACACATTTTTTTGTTTCAAAAAATTAATAGAAAATATAAATTTGGGAGAATTGTATAAGTGCATGAATAAAATCACACTTTCATGTGATGAATATGCGGGAGATACAATTTTATATAAGTCTGCTAAACAACTATTTGATAAAAGAATGATTTCTTTTCGTCATCTTTCGAATGTGATTTTATTGTGGAATGTCAAAAACTATTTAACATGTACTGTAATCGTATTCTGAACCCTGGACATTGGAACAGTGATTTCTCCAACCATACCTGAAAAAAACAGACATCCAAGATGAGAAATTCATGCAGCATTGGAATCAATAGACAACCATGTAACATAACAAATATATCGATGGAAACGTATTGTATTGGTTATAAACTTATTGTAGTTCTAAAACACAATTGTATCTCTGCGTGCATTACATCTACATTATGATTGGAAAGCCCTTATTTTTAAATGTATTTTGATAATAGATTAACGTTGAAAATGTTTGATTAAAATAAAATTGAATACTAGTACGTGATAATAAAAAGAAAAGACAAATACAAACAGAATTGTTTTCGTGGCGCATGTAATATAAGACATCGAACAGATCCAATTTCGCGATCAGGCCGAGTATATTTCATAAATCAGGATCACTATATGAAAAGTTAAGTACACAGTTTTATTACCACCTCAAAGTAAAGTATATACCCAAACTTACCATTTTCCAAAACCACCACAATTTTTAACCCTAACAGCACAATTTGCATCGTTTGATATGTCCGAGTTAGTGAATGCTGCAACGAGAAACAAATAACATATACATTCCTGGATCTGTACTGCTGGTGGTGGACTATCAATCCCCAATGGTATCGTCAGCTCAGTAGTCAATATTTCAGTACTGACATGATTTACAACTAAGCTTTCTAAAAAAATCTCCAATTATAAATTATCAACTATCATTTAACTGAGGTTTAATCTACCGCAGGTGAAGTTGATCGTTGATGGATTCGAGTAATTGATTCGGCTTTCATTTTTAGGTTCTTTTGGTCATATATATTTATTTACTCATATGTCTTAAATGTTCAATTTTGTATACAGGGTTTAAATGCAAACAGCACTGTATGAATTTTATACGGCAGGTGCGCTTCAACCCTTTCGATTCTTATACATCACTGCCTTCAAAATATTCGGCTTTGATAGTTCCTGGGTAAGGAAAATATAAAAAAGCGCTTCGATTGCTTAAAAATAATATAGTGCTGTTTTCTTTATACCCGTTATATCAAATTGAAAATTTAAAAAATATATGCACATAGGTATAAAAAGATGTATCCAACTAACAATCTACAAAAGTGCTTTGCTTTATTATGACGTTAGTTACAACGAATTTGATATGGTTATTCATATATTAAAGTTCGACCAAAATTCGATATGCATTCAACAGATATGTGTTTACACAAGATATGATTAAGGCCGCAAATTATTCTTTTGTCATTTATTTCTTATGGGAAAAATAATAATAATGGGACAGTTCACTGCTGCTTTCCATAGATTATATAGCTAGCAGAAATCAAGGTGAACTTACAGGTGCAAGAGTCGGCACAGCCGTAGGTATTAACTCGCCAACACGTGGAGGAACTAGTGCCGCTTGGCCTTCCGCAAAAGTAGTTACTGTTCATCTGGAAAATACCATAATCTTTCGAACCATTAGAATTTGTACCTACTACGTCATATCTGTAGTTACTTTCGTGTTTAACTAAACACAGCCCTGAAAGGAATTATAAAATATATTTGTCAGTACAGCAGACCGCACCACTTATTAATACCTTAATATCTCCTTCGATAAACAGATATACCAACATCAACATCATCGACAAATACATTAGCCAAATCGTCTGCTGTTTGTTTGGTGTGAGCCAATGCTCCGTGTTGAAGACCGTACTTTGACCTGTAATGGTTTACTTTTATAAATTGGAGTGTTGTCTAATTGGCACTCATACCACATCTTCTTATATCTACTTGGTACATACACACAATGCAATTGGGTTGAGCCAGTCCAATAACATACTGCCAGACAAATTGAATGTTTAAATATGTTTTAAAACAACATGTCCTACTAGAAACATGAGTGGTTCAAACTGAAAATATATATTTTAGATTGCATATATTATTAATTTTGGAAAGATCCACTCTTAGTCATGATTTAACGTTTTTTGTTGTTGTATATGCTGCATTTTGTATTCTCGTTTTCATTGCAAATCTTTCCAAGAGTAAATAGTTTGAAATTCTATGGCGGCATATATATCAAAATCAGAAACTTTAATCAACAGTATCAAATTGTGTGCAAAATTGTAGTAAATAAGGAAGTATATCTTTTCATGGTGTGAAAATCGTTTTCAGGAAGAAAACTGTACTGGTTCTGCTTTTTATGAAATAAGTTGATCACAATATTATTCCAAAAAGTAATGCATAGTCATATGATCTACAATGCATCACAATATCGATATATATATCATTAACCTATAACCGACTAGGTTTATCCACCATTATTTACATAAGTAAATAACTATACCAAGTTATGAATATAGAAGTTGTTTTTCAATGCATTTGATGTATTCGAGCTTTTGATTTTGCTATTTGATAAGTGACTTTCCGTTTTGAATTATCCCTTGAGTTTGTTTTGTTTTGTTATTTTACTTCGGATTCCAAACAAGCGTGAACTTGCAGTGAATAAGCAAACATATTTTTGATATTGTGAAAATCTATTTTGCCTCTGTTTCAAAAAATAAATTATGGATTCAAAATTTTCAAAACCGATACATTGTAATACGATCTGCAAAGACTATTAACAGCTGATCATACTTACAGTCTCTTAGATCACTGTCTGGTACATTCTGATTGCGTAGTGCTTGTACAACTTGGCACTTCGTTTTAGTAGCTCCATAGGAATACCCCACAAGTGCCAAGACAAGTAAGATTGGATACGAAAAATGGCATCTTGAATTCACTGACCTCAGGCTACAAAAAAGGGCTATTGTAAAAAAAAAAACGTATAAATGAATCCCAGATTCTTATTTCGTTACGCTACAAAAAAAATCTTTAAAAATAAATGTTCCTTATTTTCCTTATTTTGCCCAAAATGGGTTACTTAGAAAAAAATTAAAAAAAAATTTTTTTTTTTATTAATTATTTTCAAAAAGTTTGATGATACTCTAAAAACGTTTTTATGTTGTATAAAAGTGCAGCATAATTATAACCGAAAATCGTTTTTTTTCCTAAGAACATAAAATTGTTAAACGAAAATGTATTTGTAATGCATTATTATAACATGATGGGATGCAGGTCAATTTGCATTTTGTTTTTTAATATTAAGCCTGATTAATGTATCAAATTGTAATTTTGGTCCTTATAATATTAAGCCATGATTAGTTGGCAATCTGAAAATTATATGGACCACTCTTTATTTAGGGAATATTTTTTGTTTATCTAAAACGAGTTTATTATAATAAAAAAAAAAAAATTTTCTAAAAATAAAACATTTAGCGTTCCTTTAAGATTCTGTAGAAGTATAAAGCAAATAAATTCTTCCCGATATATAATTAGTAAAAATTATTCCGGCAGAGATTTCCATAAAAAAATAAAAAATGACAAAATTACAAAAATACCGAGGCGCAACCACGTACACAGCATCGCAGATAACAACTTTTATTGTTGGAGGGTTCAATGGGAAAAAGGTTTAATAGATCGACAGATAGAGGACTAAAAACAAATGTACGCAAAAAAACACTCTTGTTCTATTTTATTTAGTTTTACAATAAAATTAAAAAACTGTCATATTTATTTTCTAGTAAATGCCTTTATAATTGCAACCAGTGTGAGTTGACAATTATAAATAAACCAAAAACTTTTCACAGTTTGTTTCGCATTTCTCTCTGAGGAGACTCAATGTCGCTATAGCACTTTGCTACTTTTTTAAATGTTGATTAAAAACATCTACTTCCTTGTTGATTCATTCAAATAGTAAGTTACAAAAAATAAGCAAAACAAGTTTAAACGAAAAAGAATGTCACGAGAAATTATAAAGCTTTATTTGGTCATTTCAAATCGAGACTATGCTTCAAGAACACAAGTTACATTGTGTATGCATTATGTAACGGTGTGTTATTACCAGTTCATTTATAAGGTTATTGGTTTGGGGCATACTATCTTACACGGATTTATCTGGTTTACAGTTTTGATTAGAAGAAATGCCGACATAGCCTAGATTAAATATACAATTAAATATTAATTATCAAGCACAATTTTATATTAATATTATTCTTATTTTCATTTATTATCAAATACATCGAGTTCATATAACTTAACTAATCTTGAATTTATATTTTATTTTTTTGGAATTTTATTTTCGGAAATTTACCATTTTTACCATTGAAAATGCATGTAACAATTTAGGAATATGGCGTTGTTTGTCCATTTGTTTGGTGTTGTTTTCTTATTTGACTTTTGCCGTTTTAACGATGTTAATTTTTTCGGAGTTCAGTATTTTTTTTTTATTTACTTTGTACCTGTGCCTTGTGTTCGGTCTATCTAGTTGGGTGAAATACAATAGTGGTGTCGGATGGGCTGTTTATGGGCTGACCTAGGTTGTTTCGGGGTTCGTTTTTATTCTGTAGTTTAGTAAACCACTTCGGTGGTTGAACAGGCATATCAATTATATTTTTTTAAAATTTTAACTGTTTGAAATGTTTATAAGTAGTCTAAATACGAAGGTTTTTTTTTTTTTTTATTTTTTCCTATCCAGGCAGATATCCGTAGGCCGTACTTGGCACAACTTTTTTGAATTTTGGGTCATCATTGGCTCTTTCTTCTTTGTTTTAGCTTTCTTTACTATTTTGAACTAGCGTCACTGATGAATTGTTTTGTAGAATAAAAACAGTGACTGGCGTATTAAACCTTAAGCCTGGTTTACTTTAGTAACTATTAGCATGTCGTTTTGTTTTATTGTTACAGTATTGTTTATTTGTGTATTTCTCTTACTGTATTGATTCTGTCCATTTATTGTATTTTAAAGTCTGTCATGTGTTAATGTTGTCATTTTAGTGTTATATTTTACTTTTGCAATAAAGCATGACGTTTTGAGCAGCCAAAAATATCCCGGTTCAAACCAATATCTATTTTTCTTAAAAATGTCCTGTACCAAGTTAGGAAAAATGCCGGTAATTATTTTATAGTCCTTTTTTATGTGTGTTGCATTGGTTCGTTTGGTTTTTTTTGTGTGGCACTTTAAGGTGCGGTGTTTTTCTGTTGTTTCGTGGTATTTCCTCTTGATATTTTTGATTGCGTTTCCGGTATTAGTTATTTCTAATCGATTTATGACTTTCGAACTGCGATTATTCACTACTATTGCCTTTATTTTATTTCTATTTATTTTGGGAATATAGGTGTATGTTAGTCATTATTTATAGTTCAGTAATTCTTTCTTCAGAGACTCGGCAATGTAATTATTCTTGTCCGGGACAGTCATACGCTGAGGGATTATATAATGTGCAGACGCTGATAGTTTGGCTTGCAGATATGGAACCTGTAGTTAATACAAACAAGTTGACTAGCTGACCTTTATATGATATTAAATTGTATATGGAACTTGTTTCTGAAACCATATATAGATATAAGAAGATGTGGTTATGAGTGTTAATGGACCACAACTCTCTATTAAAAGTTCCACATTTATAAAAGTAAAACCATTATAGGTCCTAATATATTATGTTTTTTATACTAAACATTCTTTTTTTTTATAGTATGTTACATGTCCATAACCCAGAACGTAGTTTAGACAAAGGCGGAAGACAAGGAAGGTCATAAGGAAAACGAAATCTCCCGTTACAATATGGTACGGTAACTGAACGGCGTGGCTATATTTCATTTATAGAAAATTTTTGGACATTGAAAATAATTACATGATTAATGTCCATGTATGGTCGAAATTAGGACAATAATAAGTTTCATCCTTGAAATATAATGACACAGACATTTAAATTTTGTAGCTTGCAGGTAAACAAACTCATTTTGAAACCCCTTCCGTCAAAATAATTGGTAAAACAGGTTTGCTAGACCATGTTAAGGGCTTTAAATCTTTTAGTTTCTGTGCATACCCATTCATTGTCTTGTGCTGATTTCAACCGGTCAGTTTTTTAGTTTTGATTTAAGGAAGGTTTCGTTTGAGTGATTCCCTTGGGATTTTTATTTTTATAGTTTAGCTGATTCATTCTATGGCTGTAGGCGATTCTTTCCATTGTGTTACCAATGGTCACACTAAAATCTAAAAAAGGAGAGCGTTAATAAGAGAAAATGTTTCAAAATAAAAAAATAAGAATAAAAAAAATGGAAAATCAAAATTACAATTTATAATTAAGGTGTGTATGAAATTTGTATTCTGGTCATTGAAACATTATTATGAAAAAAGTTTTAGATTATATATTTTCATGTAAAATGAATAATTTCCGAACGAAAAAGAATTTAAAATATTGATTGAATGTGGTTTGAACTTAACAGAGGTGTCGATTTTTTTTACCAATACTAACGTACGACAAGTATTTGGTGGGTACGATTATTAGGCCTTATAAAAGGTTATTCTCAAAGAATTCTCCAAAAATAGGTAAAGTTTGTTTTTGTTGGTTGCTTTGAATCAATGGCAATACTTATAAAGGTACCCATGATTTTAAATTAATACGCCAGACGCGCGTTTTTTTAAATTATGACTCATCAGTGACGCTTAGTCAAAAATTTGTATAAAGCCAAACAAGTACAAAATTTGAAGGGCATTTGATGACCCAAAAATTCCCAAAAAAGTTGTGCCAAATACGGCTGAAGGGTAAATATATTACTGGGAAAAGAAAATACTTTGTTTTTTCTAAAAATTCAAAATTTTGTCACCAGGAATTTTATAAAAATTGACCCAATATTTTGGGATTTTATGGCAAATGGGCAAATCACATTGTATATTCACAAAGGTCTTCAGGGATCCAAATTGTAAATTTATTCAAAAACCATTCTAAATGGAAATACTAATGGTCACACTATGGCACCTGCCTTTATTGAATGAAAAACTCAGGTCTTATTAAAAATATAATATGATAAGGATTTCAAAAGAAAAAAACATTTCATAATGAATAAGTAACTGTAGTATATCGCTGTTCAAAAGTCATAATTCGATTGAGAGAAAACGAATCCGAGTTACCGAGGGGAAACACACCAAGGCGTAAGAGGAAAACAGAGGAACAACAGGAACACAGAGGTGGCAAACAATAAAACAAAACACTATAAAATGCATAGAAACGACAATTTGGCAGCAACTGCGTATATTCAACAAAAACCACCGCGCGTTTTGAACCGATACAAATATATGTTTGGAATATATTTGAACTACAGTCGGATTTTCAATTCGTACTAATTTCCACCAATCTCGCTGACATTTTTTTGTACTGTATGAAATATTAAGCAAGATGTGATTGGATTTTTTTTATAGAGTATGTGGTTTTTTTAGCGGTTTTTTTTTTTGCGCTATAACATTTATTTGTTCTTCCAATAGTTTGATGATTTGTTTCGATTTTGTTCCAATAATTCTATAGGATATAATGATTGCATATTGGAATACTGATGAGGGAAAAAAAAAAAAAACCAGTGGGTAACTAGGTTTTCAGTGATCAATTTATCAAACATAAACATCATTGGGGTATATTACCACTTTAAATTCATTTCAATTTCTTCGCGATGCTATTTTTGTACGCATCTGGTTACCTGAAAAACTCTCATTTCACATTATAGGTTTATGGTTAAATTAGAAATGAATTTGACTTTATGAGCATCGATTGAATAGAGACATTAATCAACAAAACTACACCGGACGTTTTGATCCACAATATATGTTTTAGTGGGTCAAATGATTTATTTAAACAGACCAGTCGATTTAAATTATGTGTTAATTGCTGCACCCTTCTAGTTGACATTTTTTTTTGTACATGACTATGAAGAATAGAAGGCTCATTATAGAGCTTTCTCAAAGGACAAAAGTCCATCTTGTTTAATATTTGTTCACCAAGGTCGGAAAGAGACGAGCGTTTTTTACATTTATTTGATGTGTTTGGGCTTTTGTATTCAGTGTATTTGGATAAAGGACATTTGTTTTTTAAATTTTCCTTGGAGGTTCGTCATTTTTGTTGATTTTTTAATTACCTTATTTAATTTATACTTATTATAGTGTTTAGTTTTCTATGTTGTTTCTTGTGTTATATTATTTGTGTGTTCATCTGTTTGTTTTTTTTTTTTAAATTTTAGACAACTGGCGTGTAGTTTATTTTCGATTTATGGAGTTTGACTGTTTTCCTCTGGTATCGTTCGCCCCTATTTTATAATGTACTTTCACACTAAATGAACACATTTAGTGAGATATTGCATCTCATAATCCAGGGAATTTGAGATTAAAGGAAAAATACAAAACCAGAAGTTATTTGTTTATCTTGATTCTTTTCTTCGATATTGACACCACAGAGGGAGAAAGTAAAATAACAATATTACAGAACCCGAGGAGGGAAAATTCAAAAAGGAAAAGTCTATAATCCAAATGGCAAAATCATAAGCTCAAACAACATCAAAACGATTATGGATAACATCCTTTATTATGAATAACTTTTATTATTGAAACTTTCATTTTTCTTATTCCCATATTCCTTTCGGGGTGCTAAATACATATTCAATTTATAATTCAAGGACTATTACGGACTTTACATTAACAGTGGTGGTCTACTTAGACAAAAAACCCCATATACTCAAACAAGAGTTATCGGAGGGAACGAATATGAAATCGACATTTTGTTAATTTTACGTTTTTTGCGTTTTTTTTTTAAATATGGTGATGTTTCCTTTGGTGTTGTTTGTTTACATGACAATTCGTTCTACTTGATCGTGTTTGTAGTGAGTTTTTGGATTTTAATTAGGCCAGCTATGTTTTCATGGCTAATAATCAAATTATTACATATTAATCCTTTTTTCAACTGTTTTTTTTTTATAGGTTTGTTCGTCTGTTTGTAATTGTTAACCAAGGTCCCAGGTTTGGGAATGGTTATGGGTGCCACTATACCTTTTGAACCCACGCCAACATTTTATATTATTGTGCTTGTCCCCAAAGTCATGGAGGCCTGTATTTAGTTCAGTTTAATTTTCCATATAGTTGAATTGATATTTCATTATTTTTCATGTAAGTAGCCTTAGATAGCAACGATACGGTTGACGTACTTTCATTGTTGAAGTCCGTACGGTTTTCGATAATGGCTATAGGGTTACTTTATTTGAATCTTGATTGATTGGTTGTTCTCATTGGCTAATCATACCCACATCTCCTGTATTGTTATATTAACACCACTGTTTATAGTTCACCCATCACTTATATGTCTGTGTTCTAACGCTCTTGTGACCATTAAACATCTTTAGATTTTCAAATATGTAGTTTGGAATCCATAACTTTCTTATTGTGTGCGGAATTTTCTAATTGTGACACGGCTTACAGTGTTTTTAAAAAGTAAAGTTCACAAAATACTGAACTTCAGAGAAAAATTCAATCGGAAAGACCCTAATCACATGGCAAAATTCAATTGACATACACCCATTCCAACATCGAATAGACAACAAAATGTCATACTCCCTTACTTTGGTACAGGACATTTTTCAAATGTAGATAACTGGTGGATTAATCCTGGTTTTAAATCGCTAATAACCTCTCAATTGTGGTACGACAGTCTCATTCAAAAATTCGTTAATATTTACATACGATGAGATTAATTTATTTGGTGGGATGATACATGCATGGCAGGAGACGCTTGTCCATGTAATATTCATACAGCCCCCGTACTTTTGGAGTTCATGCAATTCCTCCAGGGTTGTTTGGTTTTTACCTTGATATGATGCTGTAGTATTAAATTAATAAAAATTAACCTTAAACATATCTCAATCATTTATTTCATTACAATAAAATCGTCATTTTCCAAAATACATTCTTTGTACTGCATCCAAATAAGGGGAAAGGTCTATTATTTGTAATGTTATCTTTACAGAACTGGGATCAGAAGAAGTAGTGACTGATTTTTCATATTAAGTATATGATATAATGAGAAACTTCGGTCAAACTTGATATCATTGGTTAAGCTATTTTACCTCAGATAGTTTTAGGTTATCTTTATTTTCGTTAGCCCGGTTGGTGCATTGCATACACGGCCGAGAAAAATATTTAAAGGTGTGTTGGTAAAGACGTTCAACAATACGAAATCGTACTCACCATTCGGGTGTTTGTTCAAAAGGGACTTAAAAACTATCAATTAGGGAATCAGTGATTCAGTGCAAAAAGTCAATTCCTTGGCTGAATTATTCAGGAGATATAATGTTTATATAATTCTTTGTGAAAATTAAAATTATTGGCAAAAATAACAATATTATTTTGTTTCAGTCTTCATATGAACTTTTATTTTTATTATGAAATGCAAGAACTAGCATGAGCTGTAGGTGTATTCTGAAACCTTGGACATGTAAGAAAAGTTGTAAATGGTTTTCCAAACCATACCTAAAAAAAATAGGACCTCAAGATAAAAAAAAAAAATGTAGCATCATTGATTTTTTATTTTGAATAGGACAAAACATGTTCACATTTACATAAATAAATAAGTGAAAGGTATTTTATTAGCTTTTATACATTTGATTACAAAATATTAATAGCTATGGTTCTTAATACAGTAACATATATAGCGGAATGCTGCCTTATAAGATCGGTCTTTCCTATTGCATTGTATTAAACGTTTCAGACTCTATGTTAAATAACAGTTCTTTATATGCAGACCTATTTATACGTCACCTCCAGTATGTTTCATAGTACTTGTATATCTATCTTTTAGTGCAGGACACATTAAATTCAGGGAAATAAGCTATTTCGTTTCTTTACGGCTTATTAATAAATAACGGACACGGTTCACTCAATTCATTGTGTGACCATAAAAAGTTAAAAACCACATTTTACGCAGGCCAATGTTTTCAAATTACGGATTTATAATACAAAATAAAAACAATAGTCCGCTTCAGTCAACAATTTTTTTGCTGTTAAATAAAAGAGAAAATTCCGGAATGTCACTGTGCGTTTTCAAAAGCTTCGTGGTGCGCCTCTGAACGTATTAAAATCAAATGTAAAATAAACTTTTATTTGAAACATGAGAGATATCTAAAAATTAAATAGTATAAGGTTCATGTGGACCCTTGTCTAAAAAATTGCTGCATTTTTCACACTAAAAAATTACTCTGGTGTTACAGACTAAAACCTGTGCATCTGGAAAAGTTTTAACGATTGGGCAATCCCCAAGATAAATAGAATTAAATTAACCATTTGTATGATTTAGAAAATTCATAAACTTAACTGGGATTGTTGCAGTGACTTTTTCCGTCCCTGCAGAAAGATGATTAAAATTAACAAACAGTTTAATTTTGCTTGTATGGTCCACTCAGTGTAAACATTTTAAATTCCCGATTTATTGTCGGTTAATCTATTGTCCATTTTTATTGTCGTGTAAATCATACAGTCGCTTTCAATTATTCCCCGTGGGGGACGTCTTAAAACTCTTTCCACAAAACTTAGTTTATTTTGGTCCTTCTGGAGGAATGAAAAAATAAAAGTGCACTGCAAATTTCCTGTAAGTTTTTATTTTTTCTTAAAACATAAAACTATTTGGAATTTCGCATTTATCTATGGCTTGCCTTTAAAAACTTTTCCAGATGGCAAGGGAAATGTCAAAACTCATAAATCGAAACTATACACTGACAAACGCCCTGGCTAAAATGAAAGAAAAACAAACAGACAGACAAACTAATTGAACACATTGACCAATCTAGAAAACAAAAGAATAAGCACACACGAACTCCACTAAAAAAAATTAGGGGTGGTCTCAGGTGCTCTAAAGTGGTGAGGCAAGATCCTGCCCTTCATATGTGGGCCAAACGTCGTGTGGCTTATGTTATAAACAAATCCGGTAAAATAGTATAATTCGGTTAGGTCACAATTCATTAAAGGGAAGGGATTTATATTTAGACGTAAGGGAACGATTACATATCGATATTAAAAATCTTATAAACACTACTATACATAAACTTACCAATCTTGCTAAAAACCTGCACCATTTTTAAACCCTTACGGACAATTTGCATCGTTTTGTTATGTCTGAGTTCTTGAATGCATACAACGAAAAATGAAGTATAAAGTTTACTAAAAACTTGTCCGCCATTCATCTAAATCGTCCATCATTGTCAAAACTCTGTATTATTATGATAATACTGATTTTCACCAAAGTAGTCCGGTGTGTATTGTACTGTCAAAATCATTGCAAATTACAACTATATTTCAAGGGGGGGGAACAAAAAATTCAAGGCTCAAATGGGAATAAAATCAAAACCGATTGATAAAGTCTTGTTACTCTACATGCAAAATTGAATATTTTAGATTTAATATTTGTATTATTCGGTATGGAAATTGTTATCAATATTATCTAATCTTACAAGGAGTACTTCAATATGTTTGTCAATTCACTATAAAAAATTTAAAAAAAAGGGATATATATATGGTAATTAATATTCCAGTTACAGTGAAACCTGACTAAACCGAACCCTTTCGTTTGTTCTGGTTTCACAATGCATTAAAAATGGGATATGATTGGTCTTCAGAACAAGTTTGGGATTAGGGACAGGTTTTCCGGTTTTTATTCAGGGCTTCGGTTTGATCAGGTTTCACTGTATTAAGGTTCCGACAATATGCAATTGATGGTTATTCTCTGATCTCTTTTTACAAAATATATAAAAGTTTATATAACTTGGTTTGTTATTGTTGTACGCTTAAGGTGCAAGAGATTCGGCAACCAGCCGAAGGATTAAACTCTCCAAACAGATGGAAGGAACTAGTACCCTTTGGATTTCCACAAGAGTATTTTATATTCACTCTGAAAAATACCATAATCTTTCGAATTCAGGGGGTGAATATTTGTACCTTCTGCATCATATTTGTAGGTTACTTTGTGTTTCTACCAAAACAGCCGAAAGAGAAAAAACATTGTACTTTAACTTATTTTTTTACTGTTTAAGGTGGACTTTCGTATGGGTGGTAGTGTCTTCCGCCATCTTAGATTATAAAAAAACAGAAGAACTTAACGTCCAGATTTCTATCAAAGTTAGCAAAATTTGATGCAGGAATGCAGATATTTAATGTCAATTTTTATTTAAAAGAAACCAATTTATAAGAATATAACTAGAAACATAATTAATTTTTTAACATTGATAGATAGTTATGGTAGTTTTTAAATGTTTTTAAATTGGAATTCATTTATTTAGTTTCTAGATACTAAATGGTGTTTTTTCCTGCATAATCCTTACTCAAAAATATGGTCCTTTTGTTCACAAACCTGTAGTTTTGAGAAATTGCACGGTGACTATCATTTTTATTATATTTTTGAACATACATCAAAAGGATATATGAAACATTTTTCATATCATCTTTTGTTATGTTAGGACTCCATAACCACCTTAACTTAATTATGAGGTGTGTGTAATATGAACATGAAGGGAAAATATCACAATGATTTTAATAATTGACAGTTCAACAGCACCACAACAGCGGACTTAAACACCCGTCTCATTCAGAAAAAAAAAGACGTTTAAAAGTCACAAAAAAACTGTACATATGTGTAAACAGTATGGGTTGATATATGCAAAATATGTGATGGGGATACTAATGCACAGTTTTACACAGGAGGACTCAGGACAATGTTTACAGCATGACCTCCATATGTTAAAAAAAGAAAACGAAAAATGGGTGTTATTACAGGAAAAACTTGTGGTTTCTAGGACTGAAATTATACTGGTTTGAAAATTCCTTGTTTCAGTCAAGTAACATGTGTCCAGGTTTACTTGTAGGATGCTGCATTTTGTATGCAATTTTGAATGCAAAATTATTCAAGGAAGTAAAAATTCTGAAATTCTATGTTATCAACTTTTGGTTTTTACAGTTCTAAACTATTTTTCTTGTTGAATTTGCTCACACGTCGTCGTCAAATAATGATGGCATTTTACGCGATGTAATAGTGGGAGAAGGTTTTAGTTAGCTATTGAAAACCAGGTTTAATCCACCATTATCTAACAGAAGAGTAAATAAAACGTACACTAAATTATGAAGTATAGCAGTTGTTTCTTAATGCATTTGATGTGTTTGAGCTTTTGATTTTGATATTTGATAAGGGACTTTCCGTTTTGAATTATCCCTTGAGATGTTATTTTTTGTTATTTTACTTCTTATTAAAAAAAATTTTTGTTAAATTGCAGTGAATAAGGAATATGTTTTTGATTATGTGAAAATGCGTTCTCGACCAAAGAATATTTTGCTTTTGTTTCAAAAAAAATATATTATGGATTCAAAAAATTTTCGAAAACCGATACTATTGTAATAGATCTGAAATGACTATTAAACGCTGATCATACTCACAGGGTCTCTAAGCTCCACTTTTGGTACATTTCTGATTGCGCTAGTGCTTGTACAACTTGGCACTTTCGTTTTGGTAAGTGCTCCATAGGGGAATACCCAACCAGTGGCAAATGATTTAAAATTGGCACAATAAAACTGCATCTTGTATTCACTTACCTGTAAAAACCCATGTATATAACAAAAATAAATCTAGATTGTTATTTCTCGTCTCGAGTTGTTAAGGCCACATCAAAATTTGATTTTTAATTTCTGGGCTCTTATTCTTTATTTTGCTTGAAGGTATCCGCCAAAAAACGGTAAGATAATCAATATTTTCTAAAATAGTCTGGTAGAATATTGATTTTTTTTCAATTAGCAACACTATAGCACTGGGGTAAAGCGATGACCATAACTGCTTTCCAAGGTCATCCCAAGTATGTCGGATGGAAAAATTAGGTCAGTTTTCTTGTATTGTCTGTGTTAAAAGTGTTTCTATATCATTTTCTTTACAAATCATACATTGGGAAACCGTTGTAAATTTTTTTATTAAAAGAATCACTCGGAATCATAATTACTTCCGAAAAATGTGCTGTAAACGGGAAATTTCGAATTGAAAAAAATCGTTCGCATGACGTAAAATCATAATCATAAATATTTTCCAAGAATGGACGTAAGCATTAAAAACAAGGATGGACCGTGATTGGAAAAAGATGACCGTAACTTGTCATGGATGACCGTAAATTTGTAAAGACTGACTGTTAATTTATATAGGACGAACGTAACTTTTATAGGTATGACCATCAATTTAAGAAATATCCGTATTGTATTAAAACCCATTTTGTTGAGTTGTGTCGTATTCAATATGGGAATCGGTTAGCGGATATACATATGTTTTTTTGGTCTTTTTAAAATTATAATATAAATTGGCCGTATTTTGGATTTATGCAATAATAGTAAAATGCATATTTCTCGTATAATAATGGAAAATATTTATTTTGATAAACGACGTTTAAAATTTTTAAACACAAAATTGACAGCGATACGACGAAAATTTGAAAGAACATGCTGTGTCCCTTAGTACGGAGCCTCAATCTAAACTTATCATTTTTCTATGTTTTATTGGACTGTGAAGAATGGGGATAAAAAACTGTAATTTGGCATTAGAAAAAAAGATTCATTACATAGGAAAAATGTGTTGTTACTAAGGTTTCAATTTTTTATTTAACTTGAAGCTGCGACAAACGGACAAAACAAACAGAACGAACAGACGGAAAAGTAAGCACAGACCAGAAAAAATACATAATGCCAAAATCTCTGGAGCCATTAAAAACATTATAATAACATACGGAATAATTGGTAATCTAGTATGTGTAATGGTTCCAGAGGGAAGATCAAAATCTTAATTTGTCGTTGTATATGCAGGGGAAAACACTTTTGAAATAGAACAAAAGAATCGAAGTCTTTGTTTATCGAGATAAGCGATAAATGTTTACTGTAATGTTTGACTTATAGTAACAAATATTTTAAAAATAGTTAATATGAAACAAATAAAAACGACAATTTTCTTCTCAATACGAAGTGTTTTACTTTAAAAACACAATTTTGAATAAGTTTTCAATGTATATATTAATAATAATGCAATAACAATAAAAGTTTAGTGAGACATGGGTATCTATAAGTTGGATGTAGAAAATGCATAATCTCCGATTTTTTTTTTACAGGACGGAGAAACATATCATTCTTTTAGTTCAGAAAATATACGTGTTGCCCTTCCATTATGTGAATCAAGAGAAAAAAAATCCACAAAATAGGTAACGATTGTATCGAAAAGAGAAAAATCGAGTGCACTTTTTTATGTTAGGGCATGTTGTGGGGGTGTATATTTTTTGTCTTAAAACAAGTACTAAGCAAGAGTATTTGAGTAAGCATTTGGCTTCGATTCTATCATTTTTATATATCAAAGCTACAGGTTGAATTTATACTCGTAAAAAAATTCAATAGTTACGAAAAAGTGAAATATATGGTGTCAAGTGAAATAACGCTATCCTAATTGAATCCAAAACAGAGTAGGTGTTTCGAATTGCTATTTTTTTTTCTTACTAGTACTTGAGGACAGTCTTTTAATTTGGGATCGGATTGAAAAAATGGATATCTTCGAAAAAAAATATGATTTTCTTGTGTTGTGATAATATGGGTTTATAATCTTCAAACACTGAAAATGTTTTAGTCTGCCCTTCCAGAAATTATTTAATTTGAATTTTTTTAAATGCTTAAAAGAATTTTCGAAAATTCCACCTGACATCCAAAAAAAACGACAATATTTTTATGTTTACATCAATGCAGACATAGATCATTTACTGGATCCTCAATTAGCTAGTAGATACAATTTTGTCTTTTAAAAGAATATAAGCGACATAAAACGGATCGATCGTAATGGGTGGCTTGATGTGGATAATTTACTCAGTTTCAAGAGCAAATTTGGCAGAGTCATCCCTACTAGTGGTTCCATTTCTACGAGTGTGAAGCAATGAAACTGCGTAATGGGGAGATAATTTTGAAGAGTAGAATCCTGACGTATATGAAATAAAACATTGCTTGCCGCTATATATACAAATTAACCAAACATACGTTCCCCCTTGTGATAGGTATTCGTAAAGGGGACTACTTTAAGGGATCTACTTTTGCTGGAGCTCACCTTCACTAGTTTAGTCGTATGAATATTTTAAAAATTCTTTCCTGTTTATTTTATTATGCACGCCAAAATGGAAAGGAGATAATTATATCAATGATGTACATGTATTTGGCATTTTTAAAAAATGTGTATTTATTTATATGTCATTAAAAGGAATCCAGAAATAAAAAAAAAAAATTTTTGTCGAGAGTTGCATGGCGGTGTGCACCGCCAAAATTTTAATTTTTTTCTATTATACTTGTAAAGTGTCATTTTATATCGCGATTTTGTAGGATTGTTTTCCCTACTGTTTCAATTTGCATGTCTTTTTGCAAATTCATCTTAAAAAAAATTAAACCCTCTACTGTAAAAAAGATCCATATGGTACCTCTTTGGCATTTGAAAGCAACGTCTTATTTTCTTCTACTATAGGATAATACTCTCATATTTAATATGTTGTTTACCAACACGGATTAATCATTGATACAAAAAAAGAAGTGTTATATAAAAACACGGATATTTCTTAGAATTGAGGGTCTTACTTTAAAAGTTAAATTAATCGGGTTCATCATTTAAAATTACGGTCATCGTAAATAGCATATTACGGTCACCCTTGTTATGAAAACGATGATTCTGTTTACGGTCATCTCGATGTGTTGGATTTACAGGTCATCTGAGCGATTTTGTTCAAATCGAATTTCCCGTTTTCATGCACATTTTCTCGGTAGTAATTAGTTGATTTCGTAGTGATTACTTTTTAAATTTACATCGTTTCAATGTATGATTTTTGTAAAGAAAATGATATAGATACACTTTAACAGGACATTACAGAAACTGACCTTAATTTTTCATCCGACATTCTTGGGATGACCGTGAATGCAGTTACGGGTTCATCAGCTTTTACCCCATTGACTCATAGGCAGAATCATGTAATCGACTCCTTGTTTTCGTTAAGAAAATAAAATTAATTTACAAAATATATCTTTATGCGGCAGTTTTTACATGTATAAATGCACTTGGATTTGTACATTTTTTCCTTTAATATTTAGATTATTTAAAAATTACTTCGTTTCGCTTACCTTTGATGATTCTTTTAGATTATAAAATCAATGATTTTTGTCCAGGACCGAATATATATTGTAAAATTTATATCCGGTAGTGGAATTCCAAAAACCTTTTACACTCGGTCACAAAATTGCCTTAAAGTCCCTTTTGGGTTGTAATTTTCCTGAACAACAGATGATTGATGTTAAAATTGATTGTTTACGTTATCGTAGGGGTTTAAGATCAAAAATTAACTCCCACAAATCAAATGTCCCTAGGTTTCCAAAAACTATATTAACACTAATTATAGTTACATTATAGTTTACAATTTATAAATATAGTAAAGCATACTTGTAATAATTACAAAGCCATACTTTTGTACCTTAATTGCGATTAATTTGACTTGTTCCATGCAGTCGCAAATTACATACTAGTTATATACCGACAATATAAAAATGTATGGATAATAGTTATCGAATGTATTAAGTGTAAAGTGATGAAGTGTGTGACGTGTTTTTCCTCCTTTCAACTTCGTTAAAATAAAAGAACAATAAGATATACCTAGGGAAACAGTATTTCAAATACTATGTTCCTGGGATATACTATTATCATTTGAAAAAACTAAAAATGTGGATTACGCCTCATTTCAACAAGTGCGTTTAAAATACAAATGAAAATAAAAGCAAAAACAAAAACATCTAAAATCCACTTCTCTTTCCAAATTGTGAAACTTTCCATTTCTAAGTAGCAACAATTCCAGCAGCACTGCATTTACGGGGGTTATATATCTTCCCAATTGATAGTTATTACCGGGCTTGCATTTTCCTATCAGATTTTCTTGATAGAGGGGTTACTGCTCACCAAGGAAGCTATTAAAGCAAGAGTTCTAAATGGTGAAGTTGAAATCTATCCCTTCGTAAATTTTACGGGGACGCCTTCAGAGGTTGGTTGTCGTTATGGAATAACGTTTCACAAATGATAATGGATAGGGTTCCTTACGTCGTAACTACAAATCCCCTTCCCTTTCATGGATGGGACCTACCGAATTTAGACGATTTTACCGGATTTGATAATCACATTAAGCAAACGACGGGCTGCCCACATGTGGGAGCAGTTTCTGTTTACCCTTCGGAGAACCTGAGATCACCCCTAAGTTTTTGGTGGGGTTCGTGTTGTTTATTCTTTAGTTTTCTATGTTTGTGTGTGTGTGCTATGTTTTTCTGTGTTCTGTTTTGGCTTTTTCATTTTTAGCCCTGGTGTTGTCAGTTTGTTTTAGATTTATGAGTTTGACTGTCCCTTTTGGTATCTTTAGTCCCTCTTTTAATCAGGATAATATTTAGTAACTTTTTTTAAAAATAATTTTCTTAATTTTTTTCTCAAAAATTTAGACAAGAGTTGCAACACGTGATTTAATTCTCTCCTTTAAATAAAAACCATTGATATCTATTGATAGCTCTAATTATAAAGCTTGTATTAACATAAAAAATAATAAATAAAAAAAACTATCAAATTTCAATTCCAGACTGGACAAGTATGTGTTATACACTCTACAAAAATTCATTCCTGTACCACCAAATATGGTGAAATAAAGTCGAGCTTTTGCACCATCGAAGAAAACCACTTAACCAGGAAAAACTTAACATTGATCAATGAACCAATAAATATAAGCTAAATTCAAATGAAACCCTGCCAGAAGGGACATATTACACCTTACAATCATTCAATACCCCAAAATATATAGTGTAACCTATTACTTTAAAAAATTAACATTTGACTCTATAAACCGTTAAAAAATGAAGTTGGTCGAGGTCGAATAAAACCTGACAGGAATTTACACTGTCAAATTTTTCCATACAACACATATTGTTAACTATGTAGACCCTTACAAATGTATTGTTCAATACACCATATTTAGTCCTACTTCATTGGCTACAGTATAAGAAAAGCAGGACCAATACATAAAAAAACTTAATACAAATCTACTAAAAACCACGAAAATGGACGGTCAATAGTTTATCAAAATGGTAACCTGCTTATTAATTTAATACGCCAGACACGCGTTTCGTTACATTTTAGACTCATTCTGGTCACGGCACCCACCCTATAAATGTCGAGGCTAAATACAATGTACTTTCATTTTGTTAAGAAAAATGATAAAGAGTATCGATTGATGTTGATTTTGGGTATGTTGAAACTTGGTTGTTAACCAATGCGGACCTTTAACTCCATTAATTTGCTGTTTTGTTATTGTTCGGCCGTTATCCCTTCGTGGTTTCTAGTCAGCTGGGTTAATCGCTTGTAGGGGCAGTTACTTTCCATTCCCATGGATGTTGTCAAGGACGTTTACTTATTTAAATAACTTGCTAAAAAGCGACGTCGCACACTGACGTCAACCCTAGATACATAACGGTAAAATTGCGGACGTCTTGACTCCCGCGGTTATTTCTCGGAAATTTCTTCCGGGCGGCCGAAAAGGATAATATCAAAAATTAAAATTTCAATCAAAGAAAAAAAAAAATTTAAAATTACTGTCTCTTAAATTCAAAAACTTAAACTTAACTTTAGCACAGTTCACTAGCTTCGCAGACTAGTTATCTTTCGGTTTGATTCCAATGAGGGTCTATTTCGTCTTACACATCCACAGTATGTCCATTTTTTCTGTGTACCTGTTCATTCTTTCAGGATTAGTATCATTGTTTTAGGTTTTTGAAAGTAAGTTCAATAAATCAAATATTTTAGTAAAACAGTCATATTAAGGTCACAACAGTTCAATAGATACGACTCAATTCAGTCCATCTTTTGATATTTTCCCCTGTTCGGTTTCTGGCTTCCTCAACTCGCTCGATAATTTGGCAAGGTCGTTGGTTCCTTTATAATTTCTTCTAAGCAAATTTCTCTGATTATTCGAATACCAGTACGTTTTTAAGATGCTGGTTGGCTAGACGGAAAAGTACCCTACCCGGCTGTAAGGGTCTCTGATAATAAATTTCAAGGCTTTTGACTTCATCGCGATCGGAACATACTCCTCGTATTACTTCGTTCTTCGATAAAAGTCCCAATAGTGGTCGGACACCAATAAGTAATGTTATCTCAAAATAAATTGTCTTTGGTAACTGGGTGAGCGAAGTCTTAAATCCCTTCAGATAATCCATTTATATTTACGGTTAACTTACCGCATATGATTATGTATTAGAAATGCTTTGGTAGGAACAATAAGGACTTCAATCGGGTATTTTACGATATTTTTCGGTTTCGATAAAAAAACGGTGGTTGTGCGTTTAGTTATCTCGTGCTGTGATGTCCTCTCCAAATGCCCGATAAGTGTACAACCTTCAATTCTTCCATTTTCAAATTCAATTTTCTTCGCTAGATGCTCTGTTAAAAAAGATCTATGTGGCACCTCATCTAATAAAAAACATTCGTATCCATTAGAATATTTTACCCCTGGACCACTACAGGAGCTACCGCCGGTTTTCAGTAGCACACATTGTACGCAATCTCATTCCCAGAAAAAGCTTTAAGTATTCTTCCAGGTTTGCAGTGTCATTTATAAGATTGACGGGTGAAGATTGATATGTTTATTTGTATTGCTTGTAAGGAACGCTAAACCTTCGCAGCGTTTAACATTATTACTCGCACTAACATAAGATGGAATGATGTCTCTGGTTGCAGTGTCGGACACGTTCGTTTCGATTGGACACTCATTTGCATGATGGATTTCTAAACAGTTATAAAACATAATTTATCACGAATTACGACTAGACATTCGGGCTGTGCTTATCACTATATTGGTTACAGTTTGTTGTGCGCATGTATCTCTTTACAATAACACATGGTCTCTCCGTAATATTCCGGGGGTTGGCTCTTTTCGTGTTGTGTGCTGTGTGTAATCGACGTGTGATTCATATTTCCTGTTTGAAATGTACATGTAGATGCGGATGTGAAGTGACTGTTCTGATGGACTCGAGATATGTCCGTGTATTTTATCCCGCTTCCCATGATTTGAATTTCGTTAAGTATACTCTTCCGCAAATCTTCAAATTGCCAATCTTGACGGCGTGTTGTCTTGCTAGGTTTGGCGGTATTTCTGCGGGCAACGGTTCTGAATAAGGGTACCAAATAGTGATCCATAAAGTGGGCTTGCTGTATTTGACGTGGTCTGTAGTCTGTCCGAGTGAAAGTGGACTCTAGACCCTCGGTACGTAAGTTTCAATTTTGTCATAAATATTTTGCGGGAGGCTTACTAAAGTTATAAAAATCGGGGGCGAAATTCTCAAGTCGAGCTTGCATGTATGTTTTGTATACACGCTTACATACCGTTTTTTGTCGGCCATTGCTGGGAAAAATCACACAGGTTTCCGTATAAAATTTTGACGTTCATAAAACAAAAGTCTGACGCCAAATGGGAAAAAGTGAATTGTTGTTGACGTCAAAAAAAGTCAAGCGGACGGCGTAGCCGGGGAATAAGCGATAAGGTTGTATTATAGGTATGGTATTTGTTCCATACCTCTCCTTGTTTAACAACGAAAATAGCTTTTTGGCGTAATTAGTGTTTGTCCATAGAAAAAACCTTGATATGGTCTGGAAAACGCTTCTCGCTGTAGTAGTGGACTGTAAGTAGTTAAAAACTTCTGTACGTCGCCTGAGTGTTGGGATTTGTGTGAATAGATGGTCTCATTTAGAATCACAAAAAAAGATTGCCACCAATCTATGATTATTCCCTTTAAAAGTAGGGCAAGTTCAACTCTTGGTAATTTGTGGTAGAGATGATTTGTGCTAGAAAGACGTAATGGTAAACTTGGAATATGCACTAGACGGGTTTCGTGGTAGGAATTTAATCTCTGAGATAGCGGGTTGTACTTGTATAAAACGAGGCTGCATTCGAATGTAAATGAGATGTCGACGTGAAACAATTGGCGTGGGTTCAATGAGAGTGAGTCGCTTGCGGGGTTCACCTATTTGCTGTAGGTGAAATCAATGTATGCATGGGTGTATCAGATGGAGTAAACGTTACTAGCTTGAAAAAACGGTAGTTTTTGACGGGTAAAATTATGACTTTTTCGACTGAGTGGGATTAATGAGTTTTCTTATTTGACGAATTTTTTGGACTCTATATCGAACATGTAATCTCATCTGTTTGTTGATATGTTCATACACAAAGTCTTTCATCCGGTTGCGTCCACATATCTTTATCATTCAGTTCTTTAAGAATATCCCTTTTCTGTATCACGGATTAATTATAGCTGGTGACGGTCCTCAATTTATTATTCGAAAGTGTTCCTATGGTCTTCAAAATTCTTCAAAGTCTTGTAATTGACTCCTTTATGTCGGAACGAACGGCTATCAGCTTTGTATTTAATTTTCCCCTTTTGGTCACGGCACCATAAATGTCGACCGCTAACTTCTAAAATACGTAGGATAGAAAACATATACAACCATACAGTTTGACGTTTTTACTTCATTCTAACATATACTGCTTAGGCGACGTCGCACACTGACGTTTCAATCCTAGATACACAACGGTAAAATTGCGAACGTCTTGACTCCCTCGGTATTCTCGACGTGACACCTAGATCAAAAGTGAAGGAGCCATTTCGGACCAAAAATTCCCCAAAAATTGTGCAAATTACGGGCTAAGGTTAATCTACATATGGGATACGAAACTTACTTATTGATAAACAGGAGATTTTATAAAATATGGTCCATTTTAATGGTATTATGCATGTCACAACCGAATGGCTGATTATTGGGCTGGTGATTACCATCGGGGAACGTCACACCAACAATGGCCATCGACCCAGTCAGATGACGCCAGGAGTTGGGGACATGTAAAACCTTATACTTTCCTACACCCAAATATATTGCTTACACTAGTAGTATTGTTAGTCGTATTGAAGAGTGATCTTGACCACCAATAAACTTAACCTTGTTCACTGATTATGAAATGATGGTCGGGGGGGGACAAGTGAAAAACATTCTGACGGGCTTGATACCGTGAAAGGTACGCACCATACCCAATTATTCTTATTACTTCATGATAGAGGAGAAAATTACAAAAATGTTTAACCCTTTTTATGTTATGTAGTACTGGGAAACATGAAAAATGGAGTGTTTATGAACAATGGTACATGTGACGGTTACTTCATAACTCTAGGGCAATTATATTAAAGTTATGGAAAAGCATCCAGGTCTTGCACCTTCTAAAAAAATAAAGCTTTTTAAAAAATTGCTAAAACGCCGCAGCCGGATCACTATTACTATGTCGAGGCTTTCTGTGTGGGGTGTGACAAAAGTCGGACGCTCGACAAAAAGTTATGCGATAACCCCTTTTCAGTGTCTGGACTATGTTATGACGAAATGGCTAGAACTTACAGTCATCATAAGTAGTTTTGATCCCCTCTGTTATATAAACAATACTATTAAAAAGAACAGAACCCTTTCCTATCGGAAAAAGAAAAAGTATATCATACTTGTTCTTAATGCTTCAATTTATAAATGAAAAAAAAAAAAAAAAAAAAAAAAAAAAATAAAAAATAAAATCAAAAAAAAAAAACAAAAAATAAAAAAAAAAAAAAAAAAATAAAAAAAAAAAAAAAAAAAAAAATAAAAAAAAAAAAAAAAAAAAAAATAAAATAAAAAAAAAAAAAAAAAATCAAATAAAAAAAAAAAAAAATAGAAAAAAAAAAAAAAAAAAAAAAAAATATGACCACATCTTTTCGTACTTATTATATCAAAAGCTTAAGGGATATAATTGTAAGGGTTGTTTACCCATAGGAAAACCAGTACAGTTATACAACAATATCGATATAACAAATGTATTCGCACGAGGGAAATGCAGGGCTTTTACTTGAAAGAATACTTATGTTAATGTTGACCATCAAAAAGAAACTCAAGATAATGTAGTACTATAAATTACCAAAAAAAACATATTTGTTACTGTAAATACTATGTAACGGGTAACTACACAACGGAAAACCACAGGCTGATGCTAGTGTTATTTTCTTTAGACAAAATATTGTTTGTTTTGTATAAAAAAAATTCTTAACGAACTTAATGTAACTCTCTTTTTTTCACATGCTGAAAGTCCATAACATCATGTTTTTTTCATAAGAACAATCCATCATTTGAATACAATTAAATGATCACCGCAGGTTTGTTATGTTCCGAAATAAAACGTTATTCAGTACCACACATAATCATTGTAAGAGACGTTTTAACAATGCATATAGTGATAAAATTGATCTACTTTATTCATTCATTTGTAAAATTAAAACTGATATAATACCGATATGTAATTCTTGGTTAAAAAAAAGTGTTCTGTAATTTCTTTATTTTAACAAAGGTATTAAATAAATACTGGAAAATCCAACATGAAGTTTAGAGAAACCTCCATTTATTTTTACCGCCTAATTTCATGATGTTAGTGCAATTAATTTTTTTGTAATTCGGATGTGACTATCTTTTTCTTTTTTCTTTTTAGTTGTTTTTTTTTCATAATTATAGAACCTTATTTATTATGATTTAAAGACATTATTGTGCATTTAAATTAAAAAACTTTATCTTAAGAAATTAAATTGCAACACATTATGTAAACATGAAAAACTTAGGAACCTAAGTTTACTCCATGCATGCATGGACGGAAGGAACTAGGATAGTATTACTATCAAATGTTTGCAATTTATTTTCAAGGAAAGTTCTAATGCACAATATGTTCTTTAATTCATAGTGATAGGTTGATATGAACAAATCATAACTAAGAGGAAAAAAGGTTGTTACATCAAAATCAAAAAATTAATTGAACTAAAATGATGACATTAAGCGAAAGAATTGTTAATGCAGCTTTTCTAAACTCTCTGTGATTTATGAGTTTTAATTTAATAAAGGCTAAGTATATTATACCGTGTTCAAAATTCACAAATCCATGGACAAAAAAACAAAATCGGGGCAACAAACCAAAACCGAGGGAAAGCATTTAATATAAGAGAAACAACGACAAACATCAAAATGTAACTAACACACAACAGAAACGGGACTAACAGCACCAGACAAATCCCATGAGAACAACAAACACAACATCAAAAAACCAAAAACACATGAATCTGGGACAGACAAGCACCGTGACACGTTATAGCAAATGTGAACTTACACTCAAAAACAAGAGAAAAAACAAACGGACACAACAGGAAACACAACGTTAAAAATGCAACACACACAGAAACAATATAATATAACAATGGCCATATTTTCCCGACTTTTAATTATATATAATTGATGTCAGAATGTAATATCAACAAGTTTGAATGAATTAATTCCCTCTTCTTATCGTTGTGTAACCTCATTATTAAAATGTTAAAAGAAGATGGTGGAACTTACATCAGTTAAAGATGTTCTGTTTGGGGGAGGAAAACTCTTTGTGTTGGCTACCTTAAGCAAGCGTGATAAATAACATAAATTGGAGCTATCACCTTGTCTACATATGGACATGCCTTTGTCAAACGTAGGAAGTTGTTTTCTTTCTTTTTGATATGCGTATAGAATTTTAAACCTTAATAAATCTTGTTGGTACTTATACGCGTCTATGTATGTCAAACATAGGAAATCAACAATTTTTCACTCTTGAACAAAGGACTGTAAAAATCTGTACAAGTTGGTCAGTGATAGTCAAACAACTCATTATGAAGGCCAGTTTCGTTAACAGGAATTTGAGGTGCTTTTTAAAAGTTCTTGTAATTTTCCTTAATTTTGTTTAATAACAGATAGATTCTCTTGGCTGTGTGATCATTTATGTGTAACCATTGGACACATAAGTTTAAAAAAGCCGTGAGTAACAGAAATAGTGTAAATTCATAAAGCAAAAGTTGGAAAATGAAAATTGTCCATATTTTAAATTTTGGTGCGTTGATCGATTTTTCGGATAAACATTCATTTTTAAAAAACTATGCTGGGGACATTTATTTCTTGTTATATTCAGTTATGGAAAAATGTTATGGGAAATATACTTGGTATAGTAATTGTGGTTGAACTGGGCAGAGGGAGCAATTTATTGACTTCACTTAAGTACGAGAAAAATATTTTTAGGGTTACGAATTTTTAGACTCTGTAACAAGGTCATTATCGAAATTCTCCAAAATGTTCTGGTATTTATGATGTGTGTTGGGCTTTGAATTGTAATCAAATCGCCAAATTACATGTGGAACCAACCCGTCCCCTTCTTGCTGTGACATTGTCCATTTATTTTTCCCGCTTAGTATAGCTGCTGGGGAATAAAAGTTAATTCAAAAAATTGTGACTTTGTTGAATACATCTACATCTATCACTTCAAAATTGAGTAAAGATTACCAATTATGATGCAGATGAGTCGGCCTCCATATCTTGACTATAATATATTAAGTTTACAACGAGGGTTCGGTTCAAAAACAATCTATTTTTCGATGTAACCTCTCAGTGTCACAGAAAGTTTCTGGACTCCTAATCGTAAAATTGATTAAAATTCTAGGCCAAAATGGATAAATTTATGTCAAAATAGGGGTTTTTTTTATTATTGAAAAATGAGATCATTTTATAAATCGTTCAGAAATATCATTTGGAAATTAAAAAGAACATTTGTTATTATATAAATTATGGGTTTGTTTTAAGAAATAAGGCTCCTATCGTGTTGATTTTGCCATTTGCTTAAGGATTTTCCGTTTTGAAATTTTCCTCAGAATCTGAGGATATTGCTTTTTTTCCTAAAAAAAAACCCACCTTGTATAGATTATAACCATGAATTGAAGAAAAAAAGTATATATTTATTAACTCTTGTTGGTGTTTTGTAGATGAATACATAAACAGGTCATATATTTATCTTGAAAATGTTGTTCATGCAAAATCTTCCACTCAGCTGTCATTGGCAGGTATTTTGTTGTCTCATGAACAACTATGCCATATATCCTTTTATTTCTAAGTAACGATAATTACCCTGAGATCATGAATGCTGCCTTTCCTCTGCTGGATGTTTGTGGATGAGTACTATTAGGTGACATACCCTCAGTTGGTGGGATATTACTAGCTCTTGTGCTTGTAACCTCTTTAGATGGACTTCTACCTTCTTTACCTTTGACCTCTTCCTTGATATCAACTGAAGATGGAATCTGAATCTGTATAGTGGGAGCACTTGTACTTTCCTGTGCTGAATCAGTGGTCTTAGTTTCTCTTGGTGTGATTTTGGATTTTTCATATTTTTCTTTAAAAGTTTTTGGTTCCTTGTTTTCTTTGTTAGATAACTGTTCATTAGTCACATTTTCTGTTGATGAATTATGTACTAGATTCTCTTCTGATCCCATCTTTTCCTTATCCCTGTAAATACAAGAACTTAAATTTCCAAAACAGATTAAACAACTTATGCATTGTAATAAAGGACAACTTAAAAATCACTCTGTAATTATCAACTTAAAAACAATGACAAACAGTTATTTGCAAATGTTTCAATGCTATATAAATTTTTCAATATCTTTAATAAAGCAATAATTGTGACAGGATTAGTTTGGCCACAATAAAAACATCATCTTTAATTTTGAGAACACTATTTATATTTACTATTACATGTACAATACTCAATATAGGATGTTTGTCAATTGTTCAACAAGTATGAGAAGTGATGTGATAAAGTAATATTATTTTCTTTTAAATATTTTCCATGTGTTTCACACATACATGTGATGGACTGTGAAACTCAGATCAGGAGATTTGGAAATTTTGGTCAGGAGATTAGGACTCAGTTCAGGAGGTTTTTTATCGACATACATTTTGTCGTAAATGTTAGCGTATGATGTAGAAATCGTCTTTATAAGTGTTTTTTTTCCCTTCAAATTCCATAAATGTAATAAGTTTATAGTACCATTGTTGCCTTTCTATTTGAATGATATCACATTATTAAAAAAGTATTGGGAAGAATCTGTTTCTTGTTTTGTTATGTTTTTGATAATTGATTGTTCACTGCTTGCAAATAAATCATTATGATCTTTTCTTTGTGTATACATTTCTATTCATGTCTATATATCCTTATCATTGGTCACTGTATGTAGAATATTGTATATTTTAACCATCAACTTTTGTAGGTCAGACTTACTATATAAATTTCAATTTAATCCTTGAAAAGAAGTCTAGATTCCAAAAATAATTTATAAATTTATATTTTTTTATTTGTCCCAAAACATTTTAATTAATCTAATTATCATCCTTATATGATTATTTGATTAAAATATTATTCATTTATATAATATTTACAATTTACATTTTTAAAAGCAAAATAAATCAAAGGGAAGTAACAACTAGAGGCTCTAAAGAGCCTGTGTCGCTCACCTTGGTCTATGTGAATATTAAACAAAGGACACAGATGGATTCATGACAAAATTGTGTTTTGGTGATGGTGATGTGTTTGTACATCTTACTTTACTGAACATTCTTGCTGCTTACAATTATCTCTATCTATAATGAACTTGGCCAAGTAGTTTCAGTGGAAAATGTTAGTAAAAATTTACAAATTTTATGAAAATTGTTAAAAATTGACTATAAAGGGCAATAACTCCTAAAGGGGTCAACTGACCATTTCGGTCATGTTGACTTATTTGTAAATCTTACTATGCTGAACATTATTGCAGTTTACAGTTTATCTCTATCTATAATAATATTCAAGGTAATAACCAAAAACAGCAAAATTTTCTTAAGATAACCAAAAACAGCAAAATTTTCTTAAGATTACCAATTCAGGGGCAGCAACCAAACAACGGGTTGTCTGATTCAACTGAAAATTTAAGGGCAGATAGATCTTGCCCTGATAAACAATTTTACTACATGTCAGATTTGCTCTAAATGCTTTGGTTTTTGAGTTACAAGCCAAAAACTGCATTTTACTCCTATGTTCTATTTTTAGCCATGGCGGCCATCTTGGTTGGTTGGCCGGGTCAAGCCACACATTTTTAAACTAGATACCCCAAAGATGATTGTGGCCAAGTTTGGATTAATTTGGCCCAGTAGTTTCAGAGGAGAAGATTTTTGTAAAAGATTACTAAGATTTTGAAAAATGGTTAAAAATTGACTATAAAGGGCAATAAGTCCTAAAGGGGTCAACTGACCATTTTGGTCATGTGACTTATTTGTAAATCTTACTTTGCTGAACATAATTCAGTTTACAGTTTATCTCTATCTTTAATAATATTCAAGATAATAACCAACTAGAGGCTCTAAAGAGCCTGTGTCGCTCACCTTGGTCTATGTGAATATTAAACAAAGGAAGCAGATGGTTTCATGACAAAATTGTGTTTTGGTGATGGTGATGTGTTTGTACATCTTACGTACTTTACTGAACATTCTTGCTGCTTACAATTATCACTATCTATAATGAATTGGCCTAGTAGTTTCTGTGGAAAATATTAGTAAAAATTTACAAATTTTATGAAAATTGTTTAAAATTGACTATAAAGGACAATAACTCCTTAGGGGGTCAATTGACCATTTTGGTCATGTTGACTTATTTGTAAATCTTACTTTGCTGAACATTATTGCTGTTTACAGTTTATCTCTTTCTATAATAATACTTAAGATAATAACCAAAAACAGCAAAATTTCCTTAAAATTACCAATTCAGGGGCAGCAACCCAACAACAGGTTCTCTGATTCATCTGAAAATTTCAGGGCAGATAGATCTTGACCTGACAAACAATTTAAACCTGTCAGATTTGCTGTAAATGCTTTGGTTTTTGAGTAATAAGCCAAAAACTGCTTTTTACCCCCATATGTTCTATTTTTAGCCATGGCGGCCATCTTGGTTGGTTTGGCAGGTCACGCCACACATTTTTTAAACTAGATACCCCAAAGATCATTATGGCCAAGTTTGGATTAATTTGGCCCAGCAGTTTCAGAGGAGAAGATTTTTGTAAAAGATCTATAAAATTTACGAAAAATGGTTAAAAATTGACTTTAAAGGGCAATAACTCCTAAAGGGGTCAACTGACCATTTTGGTCATGTTGACTTATTTGTAAATCTTACTTTGCTGAACATTAATGCTGTTTACAGTTTATCTCTATCTATAATAATATTCAAGATAATAACCAATAAAGGGCTGCGCTTAGGCTCATGATACGCCCGTTGCTCTTTTAACTTGTCTTTTATGCTTTAAATGAATTTATATGATCAACTAGAAATAGTGTGAGCCCTGTCAAATACAAATAATAAAATGCACAAAAAAATTGGCACTATTAAGGCTACCTCAAATTAAACTAAGTTTGTTTTCTTAATTTTTCATCCATACATAAAATTTTGTGAAAGTGTTAGTTATAGTCCCAAAATTGGAAAAATCCCCCCTTTTTTTAGCATAAAAATTCATAACACGGAAATGTAAAATCTGAAATTTATAAAAATTGAAAGGGAGCTTACATTAATAGATATAAACAATTCACCAAAGTTTCATGGACATTGGTGAAAGCCTTTTTGAGTTATTGTCCGAAGTGTTAAAAATCACCCTTTTTTTTATGAATAAAGCCCCATAAATCCAAAACTTAAAATCTGAAATTTATAAAAATTGAAAGGGAGCTTACATCAATAGATATAAACAATTCACCAAAGTTTCATGGACATTGGTGAAAGCCTTTTTGAGTAATTGTCCGAAGTGTTAAAAATCCCCCTTTATTTATGTATAAAGCCCCATAAATCCAAAACTTAAAATCTGAAATTAAAAAAAAACGAAAGGGAGCTTACATCAATAGATATAAACAATTCACCAAAGTTTCATGGACATTGGTGAAAGCCTTTTTGAGTTATTGTCCGAAGTGTTGAAAATCCCCCCTTTTTTATGAATAAAGCCCCATAAATCCAAAACTTAAAATCTGAAATTAAAAAAAAACGAAAGGGAGCTTACATCAATAGATATAAACAATTCACCAAAGTTTCATGGACATTGGTGAAAGCCTTTTTGAGTTATTGTCCGAAGTGTTGAAAATTCCCCCTTTTTTTATGAATAAAGCCCCATAAATCAAAAACTTAAAATCTGAAATTAAAAAAAAACGAAAGGGAGCTTACGTCAATAGATATAAACAATTCACTTAAGTTTCATGGAAATTGATGAAGGTGTTTTTGAGTTATTGTCCGAAGTGTGGACGACGGACGGACAGACGGACGGACGGACGGACAGACGGACGGACAGACGGACGGACGGACGGACAACGGTATACCATAATACGTCCCGTCCCGGACGTATAAAAACAGCAAAATTTCCCTAAAATTACCAATTCAGGGGCAGCAACCCAACAACGGGTTGTCCGATTCATCTGAAAATTTCAGGGCAAATAGATCTTGACCTGATAAACAATTTTACTGCTGACAGATTTGCTTTATATGCTTTTGTTTTTGAGTTATAAGCCAAAAACTGCATTTTACCCCTATGTTCTATTTTTAGCCATGGCGGCCATCTTGGTAGGTTTGGCGGTTCACGCCACACATTTTTTAAACTAGATACCCCAATGATGATTGTGGCCAAGTTTAGCTTAATTTGGCCCAGCAGTTTTAGAGGAGAAGATTTTTGTAAAAGATCTATAAAATTTACGAAAAATGGTTAAAAATTGACTTTAAAGGGCAATAACTCCTAAAGGGGTCATCTGACCATTTTGGTCATGTTGACTTATTTGTAAATCTTACTTTGCTGAACATTATTGCTGTTTACAGGTTATCTCTATCTATAATAATATTCAAGATAATTACCAAAAACAGCAAAATTTCCCTAAAATTAACAATTCAGGGGCAGCAACCCAACAACGGGTTGTCCGATTCATCTGAAAATATCAGGGCAGATAGATTTTGACCTGATAAACAATTTTACCCCGTGTCAGATTTGCTCTAAATGCTTTGGTTTTTGAGTTATAAGCCAAAAACTGCATTTTACCCCTATGTTCTATTTTTAGCCATGGCGGCCATCTTGGTTGGTTTGGCGGGTCACGCCACACATTTTTTAAACTAGATACCCCAATAATGATTGTGGCCAAGTTTGGTTTAATTTGGCCCAGTAGTTTCAGAGGAGAAGATTTTTGTAAAAGTTAACGACGACGACGGACGACGGACGCCAAGTGATGAGAAAAGCTCACTTGGCCCTACGGGCCAGGTGAGCTAAAAACAGCAAAATTTCCTTAAAATTACCAATTCAGGGGCAGCAACCCAACAACAGGTTGTCTTATTCATCTGAAAATTTCAGGGCAGATAGATCTTGCCCTGATAAACAATTTTACTCCATGTCAGATTTGCTCTAAATGCTTTGGTTTTTGAGTTACAAGCCAAAAACTGCATTTTACTCCTATGTTCTATTTTTAGCCATGGCGGCCATCTTGGTTGGTTGGCCGGGTCAAGCCACACATATTTAAACTAGATACCCCAAAGATGATTGTGGCCAAGTTTGGATTAATTTGGCCCAGTAGTTTCAGAGGAGAAGATTTTTGTAAAAGATTACTAAGATTTACGAAAAATGGTTAAAAATTGACTATAAAGGGCAATAACTCCTACAGGGGTCAACTGACCATTTTGGTCATGTGACTTATTTGTAAATCTTACTTTGCTGAACATAATTCAGTTTACAGTTTATCTCTATCTTTAATAATATTCAAGATAATAACCAAAAACAGCAAAATTTCCTTAAAATTACCAATTCAGGGGCAGCAACCCAACAACGGGTTGTCCGATTCATCTGAAAATTTCAGGGCAGATAGATCTTGCCCTGATAAACAATTTTACTCCATGTCAGATTTGCTCTAAATGCTTTGGTTTTTGAGTTATAAGCCAAAAACTGCATTTTACCCCTATGTTCTATTTTTAGCCATGGTGGCCATCTTGGTTGGTTGGCCGGGTCAAGCCACACATTTTTTAAACTAGATAGCCCAAAGATGATTGTGGCCAAGTTTGGATTAATTTGGCCCAGTAGTTTCAGAGGAGAAGATTCTTGTAAAAGTTAATAGACGATGCCGGACGACGGACGCAAAGTGATGAGAAAAGCTCACTTGGCCCTATGGGCCAGGTGAGCTAAAAATGTATTTCAATTATTTTTCAAAACACAAAGTTTTGATTACACAACGGCAATTAGCAAGAGGTAAACATCAGTGATTACCAGTTGTTTGACACCCAAGCTGTCAATTGAAGCCATATAATTATCCATCTTCTTTGATTTACAGGTAAAATTTAATACAGGTGTCAATTACACCTGTACAGTAGTAAACCAGATGCTCCGCAGGGCGCAGCTTTATACGACCACAGAGGTTGGGGCAAGTATGGACACAACATTCAAGCTGGATTCAGCTCTAAATTTGGATTGTGATTAAATAGTTGACACAGCATGGGTTTCTGACACAGAATGAATGTGTTCTAATGAACTTAAATTTTTTGTTTTCTCTTAGAGCAATTCACTATGCTGTTGAATATTAATCCTCTCAAAAAAATGTTGGAAGAAATTTTCTTTTTTATTGATGAAATTTCAAATGAGAAAAATTGAACCCAATTTTTTTAATCACATCCCCCTTTCCCTTATTCCAAAACTAATCTCAATTAAAATTTCTAATGGAGTTTGCAACAATAACTACTCATTTAAATACATCATAAAATATTACGATGTAAAAAAACTGCTTGTTATCACTGAATGGTAAAGATTATTTTAATTTATCAGTTGGTAGTAAAAAGTGAATATACATTGTATATTGTATATAACAAAGATTTAAGTTGATTCTGGACAAAAAAAGATAACTCCAATTAAAAAAAATCTTGCTATTGCACAATATTTTGCAATTAGATATTTCTTGCTTACTATTCTGGACAAAGAAAGATAACTCTAATTAAAAAAAAATTTGCTATTTCACAATATTGTGCAATTAGATATTTCTTGCCATTGAGCAATACTGTGCAATTGAAAAGACTTGCTATTGCACAATACTTACAGCTTTTACATTAATGCTAGCAAGACAAATCTTTGTTTGGCTTGCTTGCTTTGCTTGTATCAATGTTTGCTCAAGCATGGCAATTAAGATAGGCGGAGCTTCAGGTTGTATACATCATACTTGAATTTTATTGGACGTTATGTTTGAGGTTAGGGACACTAGATTTTAAAACATCACAGGGTGACAAATATAAAGCGCAATCATAGAAATGGAAGCCAAAAAATTGTATTTGTTTTCTCTCGAAGATATGCATTTTCATCATCCAACTTAAAAGACTGTCGTCAAGTACTTTTATTAAAACAAAAAAGATTAAATATTCATCTCAAACACACCCTAACATAAGAAGGTGCACTGGATTTTCTAATAAAAGGGATAAATTAAGTAATGGGAGGGGGGGGGGTGACTTAATTCATCCCTTTTATCTATTATGTCCATTGTTATTGAATATTGCGCACTTTGGATTAATTTTTGCTTGTAATCCTTCAAACTGATTATTATTTGTTTATAGAGAAGGCAATAAATGATTTCTGTAATGTTTACTATAGTAACAATTTTTTTTAAAGTGAATAGAAACAAATCAAATAACAATTTTCTTCTCAAATACGAAGTGTTTTATTGTAAAAAAAAAAAAAACCCAACATTTGCATAAGTTTTCAATTTATCTATTACATAGTTAAGCAGAATAATTAGATATCAAGTCGACGACATGGTTATCTATCAAGTTGGATGAAGAAAATGCATAACTTCCGATTGTTTTTAAATTACTACGGACGGAGAACATATCAATCTATAAGTTCAGTTATTTCCGTGTCTGCCCTTCCATTATGTGACTCATTAAAAAAAAATCAAAACATTGGTAACAATTGTATCAAAAAGAGAAAATCGAGTGAACCTTCTTATGTTAGGGTGTGTTTGAGATGAATATTTTGTCTTGAAAACGTACAAATCAAGAACATTTGACACATCATCTCGCTTCAGATTCTATCATTTTTATATAGCAAAGCTACAGGTTGACTTTCTAAGATAAAAAAATCACAGCACTAAAAGATGAAATATATGGGTCAAATGAAATACCTATATGTAATGAATCACAAAATCCGAGTAGGTGTGTTCGAATAGCTATTTTGTAACTACTAAAAGTACTTGACGACAGTCTTTTAAGTTGGATGATGAAAATGCATATCTTCGGAGAAAACAAATACCCAAATTTTTTTGGGTTCCATTTCTAAGATTGCGCTTTTTATTTGTTTTTTCCTGTGATGGGTTTTAAAATTTTGTGCCATTAACCCCAAAAAATAACGTCCAATAAAATTTAAGTATGATGTATACAAGCTGAAGCCCCGCCTATCTTAATTGTCATGCTTGAGCAAACATTGATACAAGCAAAAAAGCAAGCCCAAAAAAAGATTTGTCTTGCTAGCATTAAAGTAAAAGCTGTAATATAATTTAAATTTTTGATCCTGATTTGGACCAAAATTGAAAACTTGGCCCCTAATAAAAAAACTAAGTACATTTTTGGATTCGCATATCAAAGAACCCCAAGATTTCAATTTTTGTTAAAATTAGACTAAGTTTTAAATTTTTGGGCCCTTTGGACTTTTGTGTAGGGCCAAATTTTACAGGACCAAAAATGAAGAATTTTACATAAACAGTTAGATTTGGTATTCAAAGAACCCCATTTATTCAATTTTTGATGAAATCAAACAAAGTTTAATTTTGGACCCCCATTTGGACCCAAATTGAAAAAATGGGCCCCAAAAATCAAGAATCTAAGTACATTTTTTGATTCAGCATATCAAAGAACCTAATGATTCATTTTTTTTCAAAATCAAAATAA
>JAHUZM010000383.1:0-42224 GCA_019925275.1 Mytilus edulis
TATTCTCCAAGTTTTGATAATTCATCATGTGCAATGATTCTTGAGAAGATAAATATGTGAAAAGCTAAATGACAGATTTCAAGTTTTGGCAAAGGTAAAATGAATTTTTAATGACCTTTTGCAGAATTCGAATTACCCTCAAGAAATCTGTGTTCATTGTTCACTGTAAAAAATGGGATACTCTTGATATTGATATGAAAAAGACCTCTGTGTGGAAAGGCTGTACTTTGACCTTTAATGGTTTCCTTTTACAAAAAGTAACTTGGATGGATAGTTGTCTCATTGGCACTCATACCATGTCTTCTTTTATCAATCCTCTTAATAATATTGTTCCATTCTCTTTATGAATGTGTTCCGTTTGTCTCTCAAATTTTTTATGTTGCTGTCTTACTGCCATTTACAAGTTAGTAAACAGTTGAATTACAATTATGACCATACCAATGATAATTCATTTGAACACAGAAGTGCTGACTACTGGGCTGAAGAGCAGTTGTGAAAAGGAGGAGGAAAAGACAAGACATTCCAGCACTATACTGCAGAAAGCTAGGGTACAAAAAAAAAAAAACATATACTTTCTCTAATTATTTAATTGCTGATTTCTGTGAAAAATTTCTGTGGAATGATTCATAAATAAACGTTACAAAGCTTAAATATCTAATTACAATTAAATTTACACATGGTTTGGTCAATATATATACAAAGTAATTTGTGCATAGGGTAACATCCACAGATAAATGCTCACAACAAAACATAGCAACTCTTGGAAATTACAAAAAAAATGCTTGACTTGATATGAACTAATTACATCACAATTAACACAACAAATATTTATCTATGAGGCAGTTTCAATTATATTTTCTTTAAACACCTCACTGATTATGCCATTATTTTCTCCTTATAATAAAATGTTTTTGAGATTCGTTAAAGTTAAGTCAGTTGACAAATTTTCAGCAATGTACATTTGATAAAATTTTCCCACTTGAACACATAAAAGGAAATAGCCAATAAATGCCCAAGTACTTACAAATATTTAAACAGCTTGGTTCAGTTGTTTAACATTTTATCCAGTGAATAATACTTGATAAGCCTTGGATACTATAGGCCATTACTAACCTACTACAGTGCTCAAATGAATTACTGGACACCGACAATCCTAATCTACCATATATATACAATATTTTTTGAGGGAGCCTTGTCAGGGTTGAGGAACATTGTCAGTCAATTTGGAAAATTACTTGCAGTATTTTTTTCTATCTTGTCTTTTTCTGGATCTTGTGAATACAGAAAAACTTGTTTTATATATACATTTTGAATAAAATTGTAATTACATACAATATGCTAAAAACAACTGCTCCTCTTCTGTGTTTATTTTGAACTATTTAAAAAAAATCATCAATAGGCTATTCTATAAAATCTATAAATAGATAATCTGTTCGTACTTCAATTATAAGAAAAATGTAACTTGAACTTTCTTGCTGACAACTCAGACAAATACATGTACTTGATTCTAACAAAAAATGTCTTCAGTAGTAACACAGAAATGCTAACACATAAGACATCTTGGACATTACAAATTCAAGTAGCATTTATTTTAGATTTTTAAGTTAACACATTTTGGTCTGATAAAAAAGTACTTTAAAACGTTCCAACTTAATCTGCAAATAGTTGAATTGTTAGCTTATAGTTTTATTACCTTACAGTCTTAATCATATAAAAAACCACAACTAAGGATGGGTCTGTTATCACATAACATAATATAAATGTACTCAGTAACAATCATACAACAAAACATATATATACAGAAACAAAATGAGAAACAATATATATAATTATAAATTTACATAATTTCAACAATTTTTACATAAAATATTCAACAATATATAAAATGAAGTATATATACAACAACAATCCAATAATTATCATGATTATGTATGATAATTGCACTCATCTTCCCTGGGAGATGTCTCTCCATAAGGGCTATTCCATTAAACGTGGGAGGGTAGGAAGGGAAGTATAATAATTGAATGTAGGTCATGGGTATTTTTTCAGTATGCTTCTATTACCATTATGCAATATTATCTTGGTTGTAGGGCTATTTTGAAAGTTCCTTCCTATCCTCCCACATACATTTTAATTGAATAGCCCTAAACACAGATTCTCTATGTACACCAGTTTATAAGAGACAGCCAATCAGGAGTTAACTTTTTTTAATAGATTTTATTTCAATTATTAAACACTTCAAATTCTTATTTTTTTATGGATTGAAACACCCATTGAAGTCAATCAATGAATGTTTTGAACAAACCTTTTTAAAATCTTAATTTCACAGTAAATTGCGATTCATTGAACTTGTTAAAATTCGATCACTAATGTCTTTAATAATTAGAAGTTTCAATGCCAAATATCTCCTTATAAAGTATTCAAATTGATAATTTTTATACCAATTATAAAGTGAAAGTAACTTTTTATTGAGATATTGAAATTAACCCCAATAGATTACTTATAGTTTTAAGGATGGTCAATCGGCAATTCCTAAAACTTCTTTTGTGAATTTATGTATTGATATATAATGGTAAACACATAAATAAGAAGCAACATTAATCTGTAAGTAAATGATTAACATCATACGCAACTCATTCAATAAACAATGTTTGTAAAATTTGCGTCTACTATAATTTTGTTTACAATTCACAATACTCAATGTCAAGCACATGTAATAACAAACAATTAACAAACAGGTTGAATTTTGCTGAAATCTACATCTTTCCTGTGTGGGCTAATGCGTGTTTGCTGAGCGGGATTCTTTGGAGCTCTTAATGTTGGCACTGAAATCAAATTAAAATAATTACTTAAAAGGTGTATAGCAGAAGAAATAAATGACCAAGAAATGTTTTTCTACAACTGAATTTGATATTACAAATGCATTTCAAAGATAAGAACAATTGTTTTAAAGAGAAGTTTGTCTTTTCACTATAATTATCTATATTCTTTTCAAGTAATTTCCTTTCACAGGTTACTAGTGACATTACTTTGATCAATATCAAATAATTATACACATGTGTGACAATGGTTATCAAAAATGTAACAAATTCAGTATATTTGACGCTGATTCACGTGACAAATAATTAGCAATATAAATGTTGTAAAATGAATATTTACAAACAGACACGAAATATGTGTGATTAATTAATAGAATTGATAAATGGATATTTTAAGAAGCTGTGAAAATTGAACAATGACACCAAACCACCTTTTGTTGTTTACAAAATAATGATTCCTAATTAATGCAAATTATTTCTCACTTTTAATAAATGATAATGTGACATCAATAACTGAAAGAACAAGTGCAATAACAAGATCAGGCTTATTAACATGATAAAAGAAAATGTATAATACAGAAGCTTGTGTCAATAAATGTAACTTTCATTTCTAATTTCATAAGCAAAATGCCATGCAATTGTTTTGCCACCCGTCTGAATACATGTTTAGATTTCATTAAAGAATTTTACTTACGAGCTTTTACACATGGGAACTTAACATATAATGGAATACAACACATTTAATCATTTGTACAACATCTGTACCAATTTACACTAGGCTGCATTACAAGTTTCTACCATCAAGCCATGTTCTATTTGTGCCATAGTAAGCTTTAAATTCAAGTCTTTTCAAGTTTAAAGATCCCCTTCACAGGGTAAGTCATTCTTTATGTTGGGTTGTTGTCTCTTTTGACATATTCCCAATGTCTATTTATTTATTAAGCCTTAGAAAATGACATACCATTACAAACCTTATTTGTTTTCTTTCTATTTATAAAAAAGTTATTATAGTCACACATATCTCCACATATTTGACTATGGTACATCATAAATATATAAAATGACAGTGCAATTTCCTAATCATTTGCCATATTTCCAGTCCACCCCATTCTTTAACTCCACTAGAATATACTTCTTTCCATATAAATATAAAATTCACCCCATAAAAGCATTACAATTATTTCTGTATATATTCATTATCATTAACTTTACATACAGAAGTATAACATTTCAATACTAACCATATCCCATGCCTTGTAAGAATAATCTGAATGCTTCACACACTTTCCCTGGCTGTTCTTCTAATGGCATACCTCCACAATCCTGGATCTGAATGTCAAAGGAGAGACTTTATTATGATATTTAAATGACCAGAAGTTTAAACAAGAATGTGTCCAAAGTACACGGATGCCCCACTCGCACTATCATTTTTTATGTTCATTGGACCGTGAAATTGGGTACAAAATCTAATTTGGGATTAAAATTATAAAGATCATATCATATGGAACATGTGTACTAAGTTTCAAGTTGATTGGACTTCAACTTCATCAAAAACTACCTTGACCAAAAACTTTAACCTGAAACTCCCACTTTCATTTATTATGTTCAGTGGACCGTGAAATTGGGGTCAAAAGACTAATTTGGCTTTAAAATTAAAAAGACCATATCATAAGCAACAAGTGTACTAAGTTTCAAGTTGATTGGACTTCAGCTTCATCAAAAACTACCTTGACTAAAAACTTTAACCTGAACGGAAGGACAGACGCACAGACGGATGCACAGACGGACGCACAGACGAACGGAGGCACAGACCAGAAAACATAATGCCCCTCTACTATCGTAGGTGGGGCATAAAAATACAGCAGTGCGATGAATGGATAATAATTTTAGAAAGTTTAATAAATACTGTATATTCAGAAATTATGGAGAGGTTTTATTAATGCGAATGGGTGGGTATCACATTAATAAGAACTAGCATTCTGATAACTTGAACATAAATTTGTATACAGACATTTTTCGAAATCGCAATAACTAAATACTTTTGTCCATTCTTGAAAAGTCGCAATAATAAATGCACGCAATAATTTTTGAATTCACAGCACAGAATATTTTTGTTCTTATCACTTTTTTGAACAACAATATGACAAGACAAACTTACTTTCATAAAGTCTGTCTCCTGTGGATCCATTCTTCCATTCATATCTGTGACTTGGTCAATGTGTGGTGAATCATCTCCAACAAGTAAAATACTTCTACATCTACAACACAATCAAATAGAGGTTTGAGGTGGTTCATATAAATTAATGATAGATGCTTTTTGTGCTTTATTTTTAAATATTTGTTTGTTTTGTGATTGTGACACAGTGATGATTGCTTTACCCATATTTTGACTATTTACATATTATGACTGTTTTGTTCCAGCGTCGTTGTAAATATAATGGAATGTCATGCAACTGTCATACAAGTGAGAGGTTAAGCGCTACAAAAACAGGTTCAATCCACCATTTTCGACATTTGAAAATGCCTGTACCAAGTCAGGAATATGACAGTTGTTGTCTATTTGTTTGATGTGTTTAATCATTTGATTTTGCCATTTGATTAGGAACATTCGGTTTTGAATTTTCCTCGTAGTTCAGTATTTTGGTGATTTTACTTTTAATATGTTTAAAATGCAGAGGAAGAAGACTAATTACTTTTTTTCATCCCCAAATGTTTAAAATGTAGTATAATAAAGATAAAAGAAAGATTAGGGTATAACTGATAAGCATAATTGTAGAACAATTTTATTTGGAAAAACTCCCTGAATTATGTACTTACTTGTCTTATTTCTTATAAATTCGATTTTTTGTAAATTATCTTACTGAATGCAATACATGTCAAAACTACCAATATTTGTATATTTGTCAAATACTGCAATTTTAAGAGATTGTAAAACTAAACATGTCCGATACCATCAACTTTCTAAAATTATTTTCTGGGCTTAAAGCTGACCATTTGCTCTCCATGAATAACTTACTTGATAGTCCTGACATGTGGTCTTTTGATGGGATCAAGTTCTCTAACAATACCAAGATCCCTACGTCTAAAAAAAAAAAAAAATATATATATATTCAATCTAATAAGTGATCTGGAAAATATTTTTTTTTAACTGATGTTAACAATATATATATATTTTTATATTTTTGTTTTATTCTAAAGAAAAAAACCTATGAAATTTTATTTAAAACTGCCTTCCAACCCCCACAAATTTAATTATGTAACACTAACAGCTGTAAAATTTTAAAAAGTGTCCTGAAGATCAATCAATACACAATGTGCATCTTTTTATCTTTTAGGCCATGATTTTTTAATTTGTTAGTTTACGGATCCGCCGACCCGATTTTGCAGAATTAAAATAAAATTGACTTTTCATGCTATTTTATTCCCGCCTATCCCTAACAAATACATTATCTCTAAAAAATAAATAAAATTTCCTTTTTATATGAAATGAAATGCATTAAACACTAACCGATAACACTTTCTGTTGTGAAAACTAAAACTTCCAATTTACGTATCTAAACATAGACAAATCAATCATAACTGACCTTGAAATGTCGTATGCGCAAATAAATATACGGAACGAAACCTTCGTTTAAAACCCATTACACATTAAGTTACTTTCCTGTATTTGTCATCATTCCGTAAGATAGAAAAAAATAGAGAATGAACTTGTCCAACCATGGAACACTTTAAGTTGAAGAACTTAATTAAAATCAAAGCCTTAAAGGCTGTAAAAGCAATTGCTGCCATGTTAATGTTTGGGGACTTTTATTTTTCATCCACATATATACAAGAATTAAACCTGACATGAGTGTTGTCTAGTTAAAAGTAAGAAGGTTTCAACTTTATATAAATAAAAGACTTTAGCAGAAAGTCATTTTTAATATGTTTTATATTTCACAAGGAGACAACACGTTTACCAGGCTAAAGTTGGGGTCAAATATACATGTGCTGAAACATATAACTCAAAAAGAAATCATCATGGATTATCCCCTGGTAGTGTTTGTAACTTCCTTGGCAATGATTTCCTTTATTGATTTAATTTTAACAATCTTCATTAATAATTTATATTTAACCATTAACACAAATGATTAAGTTAAAACATTTCAACTTTCCAGACGCAAATGTTAAAAAACGGGAAAGAAATAAAATATCTTACAAGACATAAACATGTAAAGAATAAATGTATATTTCAGCTTAATAAAAATATTTTCATAATGTTACTTTGTCATCATTTTTAAAACTAAGTTCCAAACATTATTGCTCAGTTGATATGTGTCCTTCTGATGCGGTACGAGCACAGGCACTTGTTTCTGTCCATAGGAAGGTCGATTATCCATATAAATAGTTTTATATGGATAGTCGACCTTCCTATGGATAGAAACAAGTGCATGTGGGTACGAGATAACTACAATTCTCATGCAATCCCGAAAAGGGGGGTCATCACAGACAAACATGACATTAAATCGTTATCACTGAACTAGTATATATATTGTATAGGGGCCAGCTGAAGGACGCCTCCGGGTGCGGGAATTTTTCGCTGCATTGAAGACCTGTTGGTGACCTTAATATTCTGCTGTTGTATGTTTTTCTATGGTCGGGTTGTGGGAGCGTCTTTTTACCACAGAACACCACAGAATACCACAGAACACCACAGAACACTAAAAATATACCACAGAACACATATAATATGCCACAGAACTCCTAAATAGTAACAATTCAGACATTGCAGTTGTTGTTATTGCTAATTATGTCTATAATATGACTTTATTAGTCAAACAAATTAAAAATTTCAATCTAGTGTCGACTCATTGTCCTTACGACCCCAATCGACTTGGCCTTTAATTGGGACCAGACTAAAAATTAATGTAAGACCAATTATCGAGAAAACCACATAGAATTGTACCAATATAATTTTTTCTTGTTGGAAATTGAAGGTCGAAGACTGATTTACGTTTGTTTGTGTGTGTGTGTGTGTGTGTGTGCGTCTTCCTCAAATTTCAAGTGAAAAAATTCTAGTTTAGATAAGTCTTGTCTGTGGTCAAATTTCAATAATAATAAAGAGATATAAAATTAAGTTGAAAATTTTAATTTGATAACATCAATAACAAAACGATTCAATAAATACATTAATGTCTTTTTTCGGCTCTTTCTGTTCTTGGTCTCTTTCTCTGCATAGGTTTCTTATAAAAACAATAAATTACCAAATTAAGACGAAGTAAGCCAGATGAATAAGAGTAGGTTGACCCTACTTCTTCTTTCAAACAGGTCAAACAACAGAACGTAGAACAGCTGGATGTTACCAAGAAATCGACGTCTTGTAATGATAACTGTTGACAGTCATAGTGGTACCATGAATTGCAAGAGTCACACTGTACTGAGTTCTTGGAGCAGTTCTGTCTGCAGTCACCACAGGGCCAAAAAATCGACCTTTTTAGGTACGAAACTTTGCGTTTTGGCATTTTGACTTTACTGATTAACTTTGAAACTTTATAATAGATTTAGAAAGATTTTTGAATTTTTTTTCTTGTTCTATCAATATATACCCTTTGGTCAATATCTTTAAATTTTGGAGCCAATCGTAAATTTGACCAATAATATTAACAGGAAATAAAATATTGTCCACTTATTTTCGTCGGAAGTAAAAGATGATCCAATAACATTTACAGGAAGAAATTGTGATTCCAGTACTTTATGGTTTCACGTTTCCATTGTCTAACACAAGATTTGAGACGTCGCTAACAGAACAAAAATGTGAAATGACTTCTCTTGAGACATCGTTAAAAAAACAAAAAGTTATGTAGGACTTCTTTTAAATTTCCATTTCTTTTGACAGCGTGGTTGAATTATAGAAGCCATCCGTTCTTTTTAAATTTTGACATAGACCTCATTATAAAGTGTAATATATTTGCTATGTAATAATACAATCCAGTTTCTATAACTAATTTATTAACAAGTACATCGTTTGATGGTCAGACTACAGAATGACAACATGTGTATAAGAACTTCAATTGATCTATTTAATTACATGTTTATTTAAGAATGTGCAGACATGTGAGAGTTGCTGATCTGTCAATTATAATTACTGTAACAGATGATACGGTAATAAAGTGAGGTGAACTTTATAACATAAAGTGGGTTGTGTTTGTTTAATTACTCTTAATAATGACCATAACATAGGCTTCTGTTTTACAAGCATTATTAAAAAAAAAATTTATAAAATTATATAAGTATGCAGGGCTCACACTACTTCAGAATTATAGGGAGAAGTGACTTCTCTTTTTGAAAATGATAGGGAGAAGTGGTGAGATTTGAAAGAGAAGTGCTCATTCGTGCGGTGCGCTACAATGTTTGGATTTTACTATAGTATAAATGGTCATATGTAAATAATGTTCTTTTTATATTATTCAATTCATATCTGAGTATACAATTAAAGTAACATTTCAAATTAAAAGTTATTTAAGTTTAACTAAGGTTTTGAGAAACTACAATCTAAATATTTATATATCAGTTACAATTTAATTCAAATCTATCTTGTGTATGAAATTCAGTGTTTTTCATAAAAAAAATATAAAAGTTATTAAGCTGGGCCATAATATAGTTAATAGCCTCAGAGTTAAGCAACTTTGAAACAATCCATAAAAAATATAGGGAATTATATACACCAATCAATGAGATGTAACCAAAAGTCTCTTAATGCGTGTGGAATACGTAATTTTTCCCTTAGGGATCAATATTCTTCTGTCAGCTGTTCCATCCGTGCGTCCGTAGTAATTATTGAAAAAGTACGGATTTCGGTCACAGCTGGTCCGGTTCAGATCCGTAGTTTAGAAATCGGTCAATGGCGGACGAATGCAAGAAAATTTACAAAAATAAACGATGTTTGACAAGTAATTTGGAAAGGAACATGGCGTTTTTAATGCAATAAATGGATTGAACATTTACTGGAGGCAACTTTTATCACGTTTAAATGAAGTAACAAACTTATTTTGCCGCCGAAATTTAAGTTGATGTACGTTTTCGAGTAACAACCACCGGAACTTGCGGAAATGAACGTTGTATTTTTATCAAATAACCTGCTACACACTGCAAAGACAATGCTTCAACCTCTTTTCTTAAGATAATCAATCGTTTAGGTCTAAATTTCTTTAATTATCAATAAAAAATTGATGTTTCATCAACTTGGTAAAAATTGAAAATGTCCGATGACGGAAGCGACTGAAAGCGAGTATCGTCAAGAACAGGGCGACTTGTTTTCGCTTTTGGGGGTCGGGGAAAGCGAAGTGACGATCGAGAAAGCGACTTCTTCGCCCAAGTCGCCTGGTAGCGTGAGCCCTGAGTATGTCAAAAGGAAACCCATTCAAAGATATTGCATGATAATTGATTAAAATCGTGCTAAAGGAACTTTATGCATTTCAAATAGAATTTAAATATATTCATAATATTAAAGTAATCAGTCAAAGTCCTCGATCTCTTTCCGTCGGTTAGATTTTGATATTTGTCTCTTGTCTTATTTTTAGTAAAACTATTTTATATAAGAAGAAGAAAGAAATGAATAAAATATATAATATATATATTTGGTGGTTTGCGGAGTTGTCATGTTATAGACTTTCCTTTCCTGTTTGGTGTGTTCAATGTAGATATATTTGATATTTAAACTTTAATTCAATATGATTTGTTGCATTAATAACTGACATAATATATTAAGGTCACAATTAATACAATAAAACAAAAAACAAAATTAAAAAAAAATGCGCTGTTTAGCGATATGCGGTTTGCGATCGGTGATGAAGTTTAGATTTCCCGTCTAATTAACATTAGTTCATGGATTTTTTAAGTTATTTTAATGGTATGTTGCATATTTTAGTTGTTTTTTTGTTTGTTTTTATGTTCTGTGGTATATTTTGAGTGTTCTGTGGTATATTATATGTGTTCTGTGGTATATTTTTAGTGTTCTGTGGTATTCTGTGGTATTCTGTGGTGTTCTGTGGTAAAAAGACGCTCCGTCGGGTTGTTGTCTCTTTGACAAATTCCCCATTTCCATTCTCAATTTTATTATACGAACAAGAACAAACAGCTCTACGTTGCTTTGATATTTATCAATTTTCAGGAAACATTGCGAAACATGATCTTCAATATTTCGAAAACATGTGAAATAAAATTGCTAACACGGTGGACCGTCGAGTGTCAACAAACGTAGTAGACTTGTTCACTGAAAAGACGAGGATAATGGTTTCATCTGACATTTGTTATTGCAAACCCAGTTTTGATCATGAAATTTTTAATAAAAAGACGTACTTTTTTTCAATCTATGTATTAATAAACTAGAAAATTCCAAATTGTAAATATCTCTTCATCTGGACCGACTTGGCATCTACTACGTTTGGACGGGTCCATTTCATTAGTAAGGTGATCGATAAATATTACGGAGTTTTGACAGAAAAGGAAAACGAACTTATTGTTATGTGTTTTCAACAAGGGTTTCGTTCCGCTAAATTATTTGCGCAAATAAAGTTTGTCTATTTTTAGATTACAGGTAATAATTTGACACTACGCATTAACCTGTGTAGTGATTTTGATTTTACGATAAATTATGAATGAACGATAATTTTATGAATGAACAAGAGCACCTGACCTCTTAAAGAAACACAAATTAAACATAAAAAACCGTATTTATTAGGAGATAATTCAGATACTAAATCAACAACTGAAATGAATCCATATTTTGTTGAAACATCGTACGAACGGCGGAAAACGGAATCGCATTTATAAAAATGTACTTTTTTTCACTCGGACTTCTATGTTATTTGATAGTCAAACGGTTGACCCTTTAAATACAAAAATACATCTACAAGAACATATTCTGAAACTTCTTAAATCCACTAACTTTTTTTTAAAGTTTCAAGCTATGTATTGCATTAGAAAACATACATAGGTGTTAAAGAATGACTGACCAGGAGCCTGTTTAACAAAATACTATGGCTTGATCTGGGCGGAGTCTCTGATCTGGGTCACAAAGATGGCCATACGCGACGGCATAAAAGCAATTGCTTTAAAAAATCCTTTGAAATTTTCTTTAGACTTGTGTCTGACATTGATCTTAAAAAAAAATTGTCTATTTGGATATAATAAACGGGAATTCATGACAATTGATGAACCCGATATTCTCGTTTTCCATTGGACGAGTCTATTACGTTTCAGACATGTGTGTTGACACATATTTTAGAAAGAAGTTTTTGCATTTTTTCTTTATCAGTTTTCGTGTTTGAAGATCATTAACCAACAAGTTTCCTGGAATTTATTAAGGGCTACGTTTGTGAAATGACGATTTAATTTCATCTTTGTCCTTGGACACAAATCCCCTTTTTTCACAGAAAATTATAAGATAATGTCATGCAATGTTTATGGCAGCTGAGCAATAATATTTCATCGAACTAATATATAAGAAATGATGATCAAATAGTAAACCAAACACATTGTACGAAAAGTGAAATATATATTTTTTTTGCATATTTTTCTGTCTTGAGAGATTTTTCATTAATTTTTTTATCCGACTCGACTTTTTCATGGGGAAAATCTGTAAACCAACAAATTAAATCAAAGAGCTGAAAGCTCTGAAGAAAAATGACGCCACTGTCTCTAATATTGGGATAGTTTTTATGCAAGTCTTGATTTTCACATACCGTAATTAGTTTAACAATGCAACATGTCTCGTAAGCATATAATTGATATTCGTATATGTGTGTGTGTGAAGTGAAGGTGCCAACTGGCTGGTTTTTTTTTTAAGACAAATGAATAGGTCAAGACTACCTGAATTGTACAAATAAATACCGTAGAAAGGCTTCTATATTTCTCACTGGTACATAGGCTGAATCTGGGTCCGTTCGCGCCCATTCACGTTTGCACCAACTCATGTTCGCCCCCTTTCACTTTCACACCCTACATGTTCGCAACTAATCTTAATTGGTTTTGTGTTTAATAACTCTGTAAGCAAGTGTTTTCTTATAAGTATAATTGTTGTCATTGTCTCAAAATAAAGTGAGACAGCATTTTTTTTTTGTGTTGAATAAATCTTAATCATGTTTTGGATAGCGTATTGTTAAAGATAATAATAATCCTTTCTAAATAAAGTGGTATTTTGTCAACGTTTTATTTAGCGTTGAATAACTCTTAATCATGTTTTGGTTAGTGTATTGCTATACTTTGTTTCATTGACCTCTTTCATAATGAAGTGAGATTCTGACTATTTTTTTTCTGTGTGTTGAATAAATTTTATCATGTTTTGGTTATAATAGTGGATTGCTATATTTTGGTTCCTATATTTTATTGTTTCGTTGTTTCAGATCAAAGGGCTTAAAAACAATTATCTTTTGTGTTTTTCCTTTAAAATCTTCAATGTTTTACTCATACCAAGCTAAAAATACATTCAGTATTTACACCAAAGCAATTTAAAACAACAATCATGATTTTCCAATTATTCAACTTGAATTTGAATTAAAATTGGGCGCGAATGAGTAGAGTGCGAATGGACCTTGGGTGTGAACGTGCGAGGTGCGAAAGTGTATTGGGCGCAAACAGACCTGATACCACATAGTCTGAACCCCCTTCTCCCACAAAATATGATGTAAATTAAAAACAAATTGTTCAGAGAATAATTGAAGTCTTTCCACTAGAAAAGATCTATTTTTATATTGAAATATGAAAAATCAGTTTAAAATGTTAGTTCCTATGGCTTTATGACGTCCTATTAACCTATGACCTTGACCTCAATTTCAAGGTCACAAACCATGGACCTTGAATCAAAATATCCTAGGTCTTTAATATGTTTGGTTAATGAGAACTACCACTTGACGCGTAATTTTAAATGTAAGATGGACAAAAACTCCCTTTTATTGTATGCGCAGCCTTTCAACCAAAATATACAAGTAAGGACATGTCGCAACTAATAATTTATGAAAAATTATTTGTCAAAATGTCATACAGTATTTGAAAAGAAGTGAAAATAAGCCAAAATCAAAATTTATAATATGACCTTGACCTTTGACATTGACCTCATTTTCATTTTTAGTACCAATGACCTCATGAAGACCCTAGGTCTCTATCAGTTATGGTTTACCAGTTGAAAATGCATATCGCTTGAATCAAATGAAAAAGGGGGAATAACTCTCATATGGAGTCACCATAGAGCTATGGTTCAAACGAATATTCTTATCCTAAATATGTAACGAGCAATTTGGTAAAATAAAATCTTTTACGGTTACGAAGGAGAGGTGGCCACAAGAAAAACAGTGTTTGGGGAGATAACTCTTACAACGTAATGTATTTTGTTATAATTACATTTGATATATGTTTCATTATAATACTTTATTCTGATTGGCTAACTGCACATCACATGTTATTCCTCAAGCAATTGCATCACTCAATAAAACTTTTCATTCATGATAACACGTGGTCCCACAATAAAGTGCACAGATGAATTGAATAAAAAAGTTATAAAATTCGTGTTTTCATGATCCTAGCTAAAAAAAGTAATTATAAGTATTGAATGTTTCTTTTTGTAACCTCATAGGGTTGCAAAAGCGTTGACCGTGTGCACATTTTTAGAATGAAGCGCTTATGCGCTTCATACAAAAAGTACTTCGGTCAACACTTTTACACCTCAATGAATTTACAAAAAAAAGCATTCAATACTTATATGCAGTTGTAAATTTTTAAAGCAAAAAGAGTTAATACTAACTTTCACTTTTTTGGATGTTCATGTACATTTTGAATGTATTTATTTTTCTCAACTACATGAATTTTTTGGTGTATTTTTAATGATATATATGAGTAGTCCAAATAATTATTAAGTCTGGCAAGGCTTTTTAAATTTTATTCTGGGACACCTTCCTATGACCACAAGGCTATGTTAATTTTTTTCTGGGACGCCTTCTTAGGAAGCCTTCCTACGAACATCTTAGGAAGGCGTCCCAGAAAAAAATAAAATAGCCTTATTGGATATTTTTATGCATTATTTAACCAGTTGAGTCTTTTACAGGATTGTTTGTTTAATGCTGTTTAAACATTACTGGAAAAAAAACCACCTTAAATTTGCTAATTATTTGGCATGAAAGTTTGATTTATTGAAAGGTACTCATAGTTTTCCATTTAATTTTAATAATTGTCTAATGGTTAAAACAATAGCTTCGTTGTTTACTTTTATACACAACAACATATTCACTTTGGTCTCGTTGTTTACCTAATATTCACTATGTACTTGGTAACAGTTATTAATTAATTGAATAGAAAATATTATAATAAATATTATTGGAAGCCGAATTGACGTCAAATAGGTGCCGATTTGACTAGATGCCAATTTAACCAGGTGCCGACTTGACTTGTACGTTTCAATTCCTCTGCGATCGTTTGCGGTATTTTCTTGAGAAAACCTATTTTCCATCATCAAAGAGAAGAAGAAACTGCTTGAAATGATTCCCGAACGCTTCGTGATTGTTAAAATAAGTTTAATTCACTCAAAAAACAATTTTAAAACTTGCGATGTTTAAACAGGAAGTTTCAAAAGCATGTGTAAAAGAAGAAATTAACCGGTGAGAGTGGAAATCCGTACATAACATATATCACTATAGTACGACTTTTAAAGCAAAACAGTTTCATCCTTTTGTAAAACAGTCTTTAATATACCTATCACATTAATGTTTGAAGGGTCTTAAGCTTATTCAAACCATATAAGTCGGTATGAAACACCAAAACGGAATGATAATAACCGATTACGTTTTGTAGTTTACAAAATTATGGACTGGTTCCTGTCAAACTACAACACTTTCTTCGACTGTAGTGGAATACAAACAGAAACCAGTTAGTTTGTAAACTGGTTCCTGGCTGATTACTACACAATGCTCATGCATAATGATAACACAAGCACATTCCTCCAGTTTGTATTGAAATTAGTAAATACGAAACCAAGCGCGGTAGGCAGAGAAATCAGGTCGGCAGTTATGGAACAATGACTGCGTCATTTTCCAAAAACCCTGGCCTTATATCATGTATATATCCAGCACCTGATTATGGATAACTTGAAAAATAATAAACTTACTTGAGGTATGATTCAATGAACAATGAGAGGTTCTGTGGATTAATGGATTTGACATATTCTCTGAAAACATGGACTAAATCTTGGTTCTCATATTTTGTCTTCTGTAAAATAAAAGTATTCAACAATTAGAAACTTAAGCATTTCAAGAAATTTTCAACAGAATTGTAGTAAATATCAAAACATCATTGTTGGTCTATATTGTGAATGAAATTAAAAGGAGAATGTGCCTATGGAAAACAGATGATGCCCCTACTTGCAAGTAACATGATAAAGGGACATAACTGAAGAAAGGAAAATGTGAAGCCACCCAAATTCAAACTTGATAAGAAATGTGTGTAAATAAGCATACATTTGTAAAGTGGCAGAACTCTAGAAAAGTAATAGTGATACCACCCAAATTCAAACTTAATCTTTGTTTGTGGTAATAAACATTGTGTATAAGTTTCATAACATTTAGTTGAGACAAAAAAAAGTTAAGAGAGCAGAAACTACTGGTGGGATTTAAGAGGAAGGACAGACTGCATTGGGGGCATAAATATCACATTTGTCAGGATCTACTAAACATACACCAAATTATCTTAGTTACATAGCCACCAATGTTGTCATGAATGTGATTTGTATTGTGTTTTTGATGTTTTTCAGAATGTGTATTTATGGAAGATGATACTCACATATCCAAACCAGTGCCACAACAGGTAATCTTCAGTAAAGTTGGTCATCTGACCACTCCACAGATACCAGGAATTTAACTTCTGGTATCCCCACTCTATCCATCCTGCTTTGCCAACTGTACTGTTAATCAATACTAATGAATCTACATTTTCTGGATGCTCAAGCTAAAAAAAAAAAAAAATCAGAACATGACACTTCATTAACTTGTTAAAACATTGAAAATAATTTTTTTGGGGTGAAGTGGACTTATTGTTTTGACATGTAGTCAACTAGTAAATCATATGCTGAAGGAAAACAGGGTTTCATAAATATCATTTATTTATCTTTAGTAATAAAATACTATAGATTGATCACTTTTCAAAATACTTTCCTATTTTTTTCTAGATTTTTTTTATCACCATTATGATTAATGCTATTAATAATATCTGTATTTTAAGGCACTTGAAACATTTAAAGGTTGTTTATTAATATGAAATTATTTTACTACTTACAGCATATTCTGAGAGAATATAAGCTCCTGCACCAACTCCAAACCCAATAAACCTCTTGATACTGAAATAAATATAAACATTACAAAAACACGTATCTTAACATGGAAATAAATACATCATAATAAGGAAAATAGAAAAATCTGTAAAGATTCTCAGTGTCTCACCTTCTTTTACTGATGTCTATGTTTTCAATGTGATAGGGGAATGCACATAATAGATTTGCATTTACAATTGATGAAATAAAACGTTTAAAATGTATGAAAAAAGTTATGTCAAGGCCAAAAGTAAGAAACAAAAGATGAAACACTTTTGACCTTAGACTGTAGATGCTGCTTCTGAGCAGAGAAGGAGCAGATACACATTTGTATGTCTAAGGTTTGACCAGGATAGGGATCACAAATCAGACCCTCACAGTGAAACTTTTAAGTGGTAAATACACTGAAGGAGAAGTTCGCAAAGAATCAAATGTGTGTTTATTTGTTATTATAGCTCACCTGTAATGATCAACAATATGTTGTATGCCCTCTGCTAAATGCTCCATAGAAGGGTAGACAAATCTGTGAAAAACAAAACCAATTATTCATTATAAATATCAAGCAAGTGCATGTCTTTAAAAGTCCAACAAACTTGTATAATTGATTAATTATGTACAAAAATAATGGACTGAAAGAAGAAGAAAAATGTTTGTCGTTGCTTACATATTTTGAAAAATATTAATGACTTGTGTGGTGGCCTACAGTTAATAACCCTTATGTCATTTTGACTCTGGTGGGTAACGATCTCATTGGCAATCAAACCACATCTTCTTAATTTTATACATCAACAGTAAATCCTTCTTTTTAGAAAGGTACAACTTTTTTTCTGAAACATTTCCATTAATCTTTATGTTATTTTACTGATTTATTCTGAGATTTATAAATACAAAAGTATCAAAATTAATGCTCAATATTTTATCTATTTCAAAATTAACAAAATCTTTTTTTATAGCAAAATCCTAATTAAATTCATTTGATATAAAATGATTACTACTAAAAAAAAACTTCAGGATATATTTGTTATAAATTCTATGTCAATAGCAGGTAGCACGACTAGATCTTTAATGTCAATGATTGCTTCAGTTAGCTAGCAACAAGATAATCCAACTTGGCATATAGGTTAAATGGCTTGAAAATATGTTACATTGGTAAGGAAATAGTTTTTATTTTGTTGAGAAAAGAATTGAAATGCCATCACTAGCATTGAACACACATTAATAATAAGTCAAATTAATATAATCTCTTTCTAATTGGGTTGATAGAAAATTCAACTGAGATGTAAATACTGAAGTTTAAAATAGCAACATTAAAGTCACTGAACAATGAAGTACATGTGTATTGGTCATGTGATCTACACAAAGGCAAGTGATCAATTTCTCCTGGATGTTTCAGCTCTCAGAATTATAACAAATATTTCAGTTTTTGACTTACATATAAACCTGAAATAAAGATATTTAAAATCACACTATGTCAATGATGTCATTTTTAAGAAAATAGTTTTTTAACACTTTTATATTATTACAGTTTTTAAACAATGAATTAAAATGACTAAAGTTTTATTTTATACAGAATAAAACAACAAATAAAGAAATAAAGAATAATAATAGTTTTAAATATATCGTTTACATTAAAGGCTCAAACCTAATTAACAAACATTTCATTAAAACATAAAGACAAAGGACTAGGTACTGTCCAAGTTTTAGAAAGGAATAGAAATTTACTTTAAAGGTTCCGAGTTTTAAAATAAATAGAAATTTTCCAATACATATCTATGAATGTAGGTGTAGAAAACTATCTATAATGACTAAGAAGAATACTTATTCAACTATATTTTTCCATGCACACTGGCAAGTTTGGAAGAAACTAAAAAAGAAGCAAAGCACCCCTTTACAAAGACATGGACTAGACCCATGCAGGTTTCCAGAATCTGTCTATCCAATTTAGCTTAAATATAATAGAAGAATAGGAATTCATACTTGAAAGTGGATTTTAGAAACCTAAATTACAAATTTATCAATAATTTTTGTCATAATGCTTTATGATGACAAATAAAATTAAGTGTATTTAGCTACATTTGTAAAGAAAAAATAGAAATCATTAAAGGAGTGCTTTAACTGATTCAATAAAACCCACTTCCTCTTTTTAGCTTGTCTTTGTTTGCTTGTATGATGCAAGTTTAATAATGTTTCGAAATTATTCAAAACAACTTTAAAGCCACAATAAAACCATAGACTGATAGAGTAAAGCACATTCACTATGTACCTGTAATGTGCGATAAGTTAATTTTGAGGAAACTTAATCGTGTTTGATCTTGTTGCAATTAACAATAAGAAACACGATTAAGCTCACTGTCTAGATTCAAGGATTTGGTTCAATGCATACATCATAAAAACATTAACATTTATAAATTTCTCTCTGATTAAATATTAAATGCATACATTTTTCCAAATAATTTAAATACATGGTTGTTTTAATGTCCCTACTACATGTACCTGGGTTGTTATTGCATGAATGTAGATCACATGTAAAGGGGGCTTTGATTCTTAACTTTTCTAGTACAATTGGCAAAACAACATCTAAAAACTATCTATGTAAATAAGGTAGGTAGAAAGTGATTACAGAAGAAAACATTAAAAACAAAAAGAAATAAAACTGTAATGTGAGTATGCATGGAGGAAAACCAAATTTTTACAAAGGCATTTGGCAGAAGAGAAAAGAGTTATAGAGAGAAAAATTATACATCTGTATAAGTTTGTATAACATAAATAAAAAAGCTCAAGAAAAAGAAATGAAGAAAATAACTCGAAAGAAATGAAAAAATAATTCAAAACGAAATCATGAACGGGAGATAATCAAAATATTTTCCTGAAATAAAATCTTATTGATCGTTAAAATTCAATTATGCAACAAGTTCATAATAACTATAATTATAATAATCAAACTTTTTCAAATAGAAAAGTGATGTAAAAATAAACTAAATTAATCTGTGTATAACATTACTAATTTAAACCAAAAGACTTACAAAAAACAACATCAAACTTACTCAAAGAGGGAGTCATTTCTAGAGGAGTCAAACTTGTTTACCACAGTGGTCAGTCTGTGGTCAAGTTTTAGAGAAAAAAAGAGAAAAAGTTAATACAGATTCTTATGAAGAAAAAAAACAACAGTAAATTTCCTGAAAGAAAAATTTCAGATTAGTTCATAAAGAACGAACCAAAACTCTGTTGCATAAAAGAATGCTAAAAAAAAAAAATTCTAAAGAAAACAAATACTAAAATTATCGTCCTTAAAAAGGAAAAAAAGTGCAATGGAAAAGTTGCAAAACATTAAAAAGAAAAAAATGCAGTGAATGGTATGAATAAAAGAGAAAAGGCTAATTGCTACTGGCACTTTTATATGAGTTAACATTTTTCTTTTTTCATAAAGGCATATTTTTTTTCTGCTTCAAAACCCAGATAGTTGCTTTCAACAGACAACTGAATGAGTAAATTCTTCCAATGTTGAAATAATGACAACCTATAAAGATGTCAGAACAGAAAAGTTCCAAAGATCATTTTCTATTAATAGTTTAACTCAATATAAAAGAGCCTTTATGAAATTGTGTTAATAAGCACACACAAATAGCTACGGTAAGCTGCTGGCCAACATACCTGTTACCGAGTGACTCAGGGTTGCCTAAGACATCATGCCTAACCATAACAAAAATATAGAATACAAGCTTAGCTTTGTCAAATCAACATTGAATTCTGTTGTTCAAATCAAATCTGTTCAACCTTTAGCCAATTACATGTTCATCCTTTAACTTGGTGTTCAAAGGACATTTTCTATCATTACCTACTAAAGAATTATAACTAAATTCATACCAAGAAGATAGGAACATGGAATCAAAAAAGTGGCAGATATAATATAATACCAATGTGAACAAAATATTAATAAATTTAACCATATATAACTCTTTCAATGGGAGGTAACTCTAAGAAACCATTAAAATTCTACGGATTTCATTAAATTTATTATTGTTCCTCCTATATTTTTTTTTAAATCACCTACAAAATTTAAACAATTTACAAACAGTTTGATTTGAACGCTAAGTACATTTTATACAAATAAAAGACACTGCGCATGAAAAATCATTCTGAAAAAAAGCGTGATCATTATTAATTATGTACAATTATGACAATTTACTGATCAAAATGCAAATGAAAATACTACAAGCTTACACTAAGTAGTAATATGTTATTATTAATTCAACTTTTGCTTATTATATATATTGTATATATGAATTATGAACCCACATGAAAACATAGAACATGTATATATTATTACACATATTAATATACATGACATTGAAATATATGAAGAAAATCCAGAATATTTTTTTTAAACTTCTTCTTTTTTATTATTTATTCATTATTAGAAGAAAAAGACTTAACTACCATTGAACGTCAAATTTATTTTCCATGAAAAATAAGAACAATATAATAATGTTATATGATAACGCTGTAAAAAAATATCCCACTGAATGGTACCGGTATATAAACAACTCATCAGAATTACTATTCCAAATACATTTGAATAACATGCAAATATTTTTTTTAATGTTAAAATCTCCCTTGTACCAATTTTCTACTTTTCTTTACCATTTAACTTTTGAACTTTGACTCCTAAATCATTAATTATGACCCTGGAATTATTTGTTTTAGTTATTTTAGCTCCTGACAACAACATCATATATTATATAATGCACATGCAGAATACCAGCATGCCTATGCATGGAGAGGCAGTACAAACTTACTCTGGTTTTAAATGCATAGATCCTTCTTCCTGACCAGGAGCATTTACATGATAAACACAGAAATGTCTCAGTATCTGCTGAATATCAGGAAAATTGAAAAATCCTTGGAAACATGTAATATCTACAAAATAAACACATGATATCACATGATATTTCAATAAAATATGTAAAGTACTGACTACTGTTCATGTGCTACCTTCTGCACATCCATTCACAATGTATTTAAGATTATCCTTACGAAATTATTTGTTTGGATGTTTGCTATCCATGCCCCATAGGGTTGGATAGGAAGGTACAGATATTTTTGGGGTCCTTAAACATTGAAAAGACATTGAAGCAGGAAAAAACCTTAAAAATAATATTGATAAGATTGGTGTCACATATTTTTTGGGAGTAGGTTGCTTTATAGGTGGGCAACAATAAAAAATTTCAATCTAATTTTCTGCCTAAAAGCATATATACTATTTGTGATTATTTTTGTAGTATGAAGATATTCTAGTGTGTAAAAGACTAATTATGACATGTTAAAATACAGAATTTCACAACTTTCAAGAAGATGACCAGCAATAAAAGCATAAGTCATACTATTTACTCTATTTATCATGTTTATTGTTTTTCACTAATGCTTATAATACATCAACCTTATTTCACATTTTTTTTTAAATGCAATTGTACATGTACATAAATAATTCAAAAATAATAGAACAGTCAATTATAATTAAGTTACAATACTTCTGAATATGAAGAGTTGCGACCAATGGGAGTTGACAAAACCAAATTAATACAAAACCAGATGCTCTGCAGGGCGCAGCTTTATACAACCGCAGAGGTAAAACCCTGAACAGTTGGGGCAAGTATGGACACAACATTTAAGCTTGATACAGCTCTGAATTTGGATTGTGATTAAATAGTTGACACAACATAGGTTTCTGACACAGAATGAATGTGGTCTAAGAACTTAAACCATTTACTGATTATGGTCCAATATCCAAAAATTAAGAGTTAGATTTGGCATATCAAAAAACCCCAATAATTCATTTTTTGATGAAATCAATCAAAGTTTAACTTTGGACCCTTTTGGCCCTTAATTCCTAAACTGTTGGGACCAAAACTCCCAAAATCAATCCCAACCTTCCTTTTGTGGTCATAAACCTTATTTTAAAATTTCATAGATTTCTGTTTACTTATACTAAAGTTATTGTGCGAAAACCAAGAAAAATGCTTATTTGGGCTCTTTTTGGTCCTTAATTCCTAACTGTTTGGACCAAAACTTCCAAAATCAATCCCAACCTTCCTTTTGTGGGCATAAACCTTATGTTAAAATTTCATAAATTTCTATTTACTCATACTAAAGTTATAGTGCGAAAACCAAATGTCTTCAGATGACGACGACGTCATACCAATATACGGCCAAAAAAATTTAACATGTTTAATTTTTGTGGTCGTATAAAAATTGAAAATGAGGGAATCAGTTCAAACATCCAGCTTTTCCCAAATAAAAAAGACATAAGTGTCAATAAAGTTTCTTTTGTTTGTACATATTTACACAATTTTTTTATTGACTTTGTATTTCTTATCCCCTGGAGTCATCTATAGCTGTTTAAATATAAAACAACTTTTACTGTCAACAGGTGATCCCTCAAATTTCAGATAAAATCATCACATAATTTTGATTTAACAAGTTTAGTATTGACTATTTAATATATAATGATAAACGATGTGTAAATAATGTGTTTCAAGTCTAATAATATTGTTCAGTGTAATTTGATATAGATGAATAATATGGAGAAGAAAAACACATAGTGTGGTAATATAATCATGATTAAATTTTGATTGAATGAAAAAATACAGATTATTGTAATTAGTGGCTAGTAATCTTTTACTAATTCTCTTGAAACTCATATCAAAATAAGGAGCTGTGGTATGATTGTTAGCATACTTGGTGGGGTTCATGTTGCTCCTTATTTTGCTTTCTGTGTTGTGTTTTGTTTTGGGGTGTTTGTCTGTTTGTCTTACTCTTTTTTAGCCCTGGTATTGTCAGTTGATTTTCAACTTAAGAGTTTGAATGTCACGCTGGTATCTTTCTTTTAGCCAGAGGAAAATCTAATCCTGATGTTGATGTATATGACATGTTTCTGTAGTGTTTAGATAAATTACTCACGATTTAATCCAATATCATGGAAGGTTAGAATAGCCATCTTTGACCGGTCACCTTGTATAGCAACGTGGAAGTTTCCATACGGTGTCTCTACATCATCCTCCTGTAATTAATTCTTATACTTTTAAAAAAACATTGAATTGCAAATCATTTTCTTAATAAAAGAGCAGTGGTGGATTGGTGTGTGATCTATGATGATGAATCTTATTTTTGTATTTTTTGGTGACAATTTCTTGTGATATAACAATTAAATGAAGTGAATATAGGACTATAAGTTCCTTAATAACTAAGACAAATATTGATTTTGCATTTGAAATCAAAATAACATTATATATATAATTTAAAAATACTTGCCACAAAATTGACAAAAACAGAATTTCTTTTAACGCAGTATCAACTTATTATTATATCTAATTTTTCCTGTATAAGGATAGAATTGGCTTTTAATTTTGTTAACCATTTTGTGCTAAGGTTCTTGGGACTTTTCTGCATCAGGATAGAATTGGTGTTACTATATATTGCCTATTCTACATGTATGCTGAGGTTGAGGTTCTATCTATGACTTACCTGTATTAGAATAGAATTGGCATTACTGTTGACCATTCGGTGCTGAGGTTCCTGGGACTGGACCGATGTTAATTCTATGTCTGTTAATTTCTCCATTTTGATTTAATCTGAAACAAAATAAATATTGTTGAAAAAAACTTGGTCCAATATTTGTAATTGTACATCAGTGTTAACAGACCTAAGGCTAATTTCTGTATACATGTGTGTAATAAATATGTTTCTTGGTTTTTATCTTTTTCACTTATGTACTTACCCGACTATATCAAATAAAATTTATATAGGCTTCTTCTTAAAATATACTAATTTTGTATTCACCATGTTCACAAAATCAAAAAGAAAATGCAAATTTTGCTAAATGCAATAAATTGTGAACATTGATGTTACCAAACACATTAACTAGTGCATACTATATAATGAAGTCTTTGTAATGATCATGCCAATAAATTAGAACATGTAAGTGTACACAATTTGATAGGTCCTCATAAATATTACAATATCATTAATATCATTGTTAAAACATTTACCATTGTTTACACATTAAAAGGAGTATTGTTAATAACATTATATAGCTGTTTCCACTACTCAATTGGTTAGCCACATTTCATTTGATCTAGTTGATGGATTAATAAGAATCCTTACATTATCATGATTATGGTTCTACAAGTTCTAATTTTAGTACCGGTACATTCAAGACCTTCTAAAGCTTAACCAGACACTTATTCCAGGTCACCGACATACAACAATGTAACTGACCTCTTATAACCAGTCATTAATAATAGTGGAGGCCTTTGAGGATGAGTAGATATAAATATATTTGTGTGTCAACTAAGTCCAATTTATAGGAAATTGGGTTTAGAGAAAAAAACAAGAATGTGTCCATAGTACACGGATGCCCCCACTCGCACTATCATTTTACATGTTCACTGGACAGTGAAATTGGGGTCAATACTTTAATTTGGCATTAAAATTAGAAAGATCATATCATAGGGAACATATGTACTAAGTTTCAAATTGATTGGACTTCAACTTCATCAAAAACTACCTCGACCAAAAACTTTAACCTGAAGCGGGACGAACGAACGGACGAACAAACGGACCAGAAAACATAATGCCCCTCTACTATTGTAGGTTGGGCATGAAAATGTTTTTTGTCAATTGTCATGTTCATGATGTTTCATCTTCAATTCATCAGTTTGTACATGGAAGACATGTTTGATGGGGTTTGGAAGATAAACTATTAAACCATAAAGAGAACATTCTCATTAAGCATGTTAATGTTGTGTTACAACTTACATTTCACATGAATTTTTTTATTAAATTTTTTTTTAAATTGTTTTTACAATTTTCCCACTGTAGAAATTAAGACATCTATAGATGTCTGAGGGTGGTTATACAAGCATATAGTTATGAAACAAACTTCTTATAGATAGTTTATAATAGCATATATAGCAGGAATGCCAATAATTTTTGAAATTACAACAGACCATACACAAATGTATCAACCAACACCTCTCAACTTCTCTCTTTGTCTATCTAATCAAGCTAAGTAAGATACAGCTGTTCCTTGAACATTGCTGTCAAAAGAAAACTTGAACTTGAACATATCAAACAGGTTTCATAAAATTTGCATTTAGTATAAATCTGTCTGTTCTGGGGTCTTATAATTTAAGTAGTACATGTACATGGTTTGAAATTTTAAACCGTTTATATGGATACCAATTTTGTTTATCATGTTGATTTATCCATTTTTTGCATTAAACAAACTTCTGTAACATAAATCATGTAATTAACATACTGTGGATTTATTATTATTCGTTGGGTACCAATTCAATTTTCGTGGATTTTGTGGGAACAGGTAAACCACCAAGTTTAATGTTCAAAGAATAAACAAATTTTCTATAGGCTTGTATGCAGACTTCAACAAAACAACGAAATCAAATATCCACGAACATGTAAGTTTTCCTCAATCCATGAAAATTGATGACACGAAAATAAATGAATCCACAGTACCTAACATTCATGGTATTTAACTATGATGACAAAACTTAAGTCAGCTAACATGGCATGGAGTTCTAAAAAAAGGCACATACTTATATGACATGGGGTAAACATGGGGAAAGAACATAGTTAACATGGTAAAGAGAAAAGATTTCATGTTATTTTTTGCAGATTCGTCTATATGTAGTTGGAAATTTGGAAACAAGTTAAAAACATGTACCCGTTGGTCATGTACATGATGTAGGTCAATTATATGACATTCATTTCTATCTTAATGTAATTTAATGTTTATGTTATTTTTCTATTTATAATACAACGTCATGTTGCCCAATCATAAGATTTAAACATCACATTTTAGAATCACTTCACATAAACATTATTGTATCATGTGTATGTTAAGCAATCTTACATATACATGTATGTCATGTGTATGTACATGTATAAAAATTCTGACAATTGTTTTTTTATTCCCCCTTCATCTTGCATATCTAATTGAAAGGACTAAATTCTAAGCATAATTTTTCTGCAGAGTGTCAGAATGTATAATAGTTAAACATTTAAAATTCAAACTGCATTGGACATGTTGGGGGAAATTGTGCCGTGTTTATTTTGTGCATACAATTTGACAAAAAATAAATAAATTTTGCAATTGTTGTAAAATGTTTGAGAGTAGCCTTATTTCTTTCTCATTTTTTCTTAATCATGTTAATGAATGGTTTGAATTCATGTATTAAAACATAGGTTGCAATATTTTTCAATTAAGCATTATTAACAAATGCCATGAAAAGTCATGTGTTTTATGTATTTAGTAGAAATTGATTTACTCATTTGAAACATTACATCTATAACAATGTCCATTAAATTTTACTTAATACTACTCAAATCAACAAAGAAATATATTTCCACTTATGTAATGCTTATCTGCTTACATATAACCCATGATAAATGTACATGGTATATTCATTTGTACATTTGTAAAAGATATCAAAATGTCTTTGTTATATAATCAAATTTAATCCAAATTTCATAAGTACATGAACATGATGAAGTATGATATCAAAAAAATTCTTATCAAAACAACTTGTAAAAACAAACAATAAAAGATATAAACATTTAAAATGTTAAACATATATATATATATATATATATTGCGGTTTTTATCCAACGCAATCATAGGTTTGAACGTAGTTTTCAATTTAGACTCGTATATATATATATATATATAACTCGTCTAAACATCAACCCAACAATGTTAGATCTGTAAATTTGCTTTCGCAAATTTTTGGTTCTTCCCTCGCCGGGATTCGAACCCATGCTACTGTGATATCGTGACACCAAATCGCCTGCACTGCAGCCGTCCCGCTAGACCACACGACCACCTGGGCTCTCAAAAAAAGAGCTTTCGGTGGGCATGTGTTACCTTTCCACGTCAGTTTTAATCTAGCGGCGTACTACAGTACATGATATATAAGGCATGAAGATGTTATTGTTACAGATCAGCTAAATTATCTATAGTAAAGGATCCTACAAATTAATGTAAGATACAGTCACAGAAAATAATTATATTCATAAGTACGTCTGAGTCAGTGACAACCCTACAACAGATGTATCCATCGGATCACCATCAATGATGGTGATACATGGCTGTGTACATAATGTATATACAACTCGTCTAAACATCAACCCAACAATGTTAGATCTGTAAATTTGCTTTCGCAAATTTTTTTATATATATATATATATAATATCAATAATATTTATAAACACTCAACCTTGACTGAAATGTATTCCTTCAAATTCACACACAACCTATACACAAGTTAAAGGCTACAACAGTCCCTAAAACCCCCTAAGAGAAAACATCCATCAAATACAAGGTAAACATGGTCAACAACAAAAATACATAGTCGTATTATGTAATGTTTTCTGACAGTCCTCAATACTTATCTTTATGATGACATAAGGTCACCTTAATGTGTTATTTAGTTATTTTATTTTCTAACAGCGTGAAGATAGATGTACATTTCACTCTGACAGCTGTCAATCTGTTATAATTGAATATTAATCATCCTAACTAACACTATTTTATATGTTTATTGACCTATAATTAATGCATTTGTTGATATTAAATAAGTGTCATAGAGTAATAATGACTAATTCAATTTTTAAGACTGCTGCATTAATTTCAAATGTATATATTCATAAAATTCATCATATTCATTGTTTAAAAGTAAATATATATATATATAAATCATGATTTTTGTTCGCTTTGAAAAATAAATTTTACTCAAAAACTTTATTAACTTGCAAAGAGTTCTGTTGAAAGCACCTGATGATTGCTGATGTCAGTGTGCAAGTGTAAGTTAAAAAGTGGGTCCATTTATTAGTAAATTAATTTTTTTTAATAAAAATCAAACTTTTTCCTTGAGATGATACATGTTGTACGTACAAGTTTAAAAACAATCCATGAACATAATTTGATGAAGGTAAGGGTAGCAAAGAGTTTTTTTCTCTCAAATTATTCTTTTTTTTTTGCAGGCAAAGGTATTTTTGCTAGCGAGCTATATTATTTTTTATATAAAAAAAAAACTCAAAGAAAAGCATTTTATGCAAGAGAGCGCTATTGCGTGTATTGTATTTGAAATATTAAAATAATAAAATCTATGAAAAGCATTTTACATGTTTTATGCAAGGGAGTGATCAGACATTTACACTGATTTGGTGCTTTGTGTTTTTATACATCTCACATCCTATTTCTTATACATGTATTACCATACTATGCTTCTTTAATAGTATGTTCTTAGACACCCTATTGAATCTTTTTACAACATTCCTATTACAACAAGAGTGCACACGCTGAAATGTCTCGCCTTCTATACTAATCATTGATATTATGTTGATAGTCCTAAGTATAAAGCTAAGCTTTATTACAACTGTCACATAAACTTAACATTAACCAAGATAACTAAACAAAGACCAATCAACCTTGAAAAAGAGGTCCAGGTCAGATGAACCATGCCAGGCAGACAGGTACAGCTAACAATGCTTCTATACAACATTTATAGTTGACACATTACTTATAGTTTAAGAAAAATAGACCAAAACACAAAAACTTAACACTGTGCAATGAACCGTGAAAATGAGGTCACGGTTAAATAAAACCTGCTCGACTGACATAAAGATCATAAAATATTTCCATACACCAAATATAGTTGACCTATGGCATATTGCATTAGATAAAAAGACCAAAACTCAAAAACTTAACTTTGACCACTGAACCATGAAAATGAGGTCAAGGTCACATGCCATCTGCCCGCTAGACATGTACACTTAACAATCATTCCATACAACAAATATAGTAGACCTATTGCATATGGTATGAGAAAAACAGACCAAAACACAAAAATTTAACTATAACCACTGAACCATGAAAATGAGGTCAAGGTCAGATGACACCTGCCAGTTGGACATGTACACCTTACAGTCCTTCCATACACCGAATATACTAGCCCTATTGCTTATAGTATCTGAGATATGGACTTGACCACCAAAACTTAACCTTGTTCACTGATCCATGAAATGAGGTCGAGGTCAAGTGAAATCTGTCTGACAGACACGAGGACCTTGCAAGGTACGCACATATCAAATATAGTTATCCTATTACTTATAATAAGAGAGAATTCAACATTACAAAAAATTTGAACTTTTTTTTCAAGTGGTCACTGAACCATGAAAATGAGGTCAAGGACATTGGACATGTGACTGACGAAAACTTCGTAACATGAAGCATCTATATACAAAGTATGAAGCATCCAGGTCTTCCACCTTCTAAAATATAAAGCTTTTAAGAAGTGAGCTAACGCCGCCGCCGCCGTAGCCGCCGTAGCCGCCGTAGCCGTTGTCACCGGATCACTATCCCTATGTCGAGCTTTCTGCAACAAAAGTTGCAGGCTCGACAAAAAACTAGAAGCATAGCGTAGGAAAATTCATGTAGTCTATTCGAATAAATTAAAGATCCAGCTGAATATGAAATAGTACAACAGCATTGAACAGGTACACATCCTTGTTTGATGACAGTTATTTATATATCATCAATCCATTAAAAAAAAACAGATGCCCTGCAGGGCGCAGCTTTATACGACCGCAGAGGTTGAACCCTGAACGGTTGGGGCAAGTATGGACACAACATTCAAGCTGGATTCAGCTCTAAATTTGGATTGTGATTAAATGGTTGACACAGCATAGGTTTCTGACACAGAATGAATGTGGTCTAATGAACTTAAAATTATTTTTTTTAACTTTGAGCAATTCACTATGCTGTTGAATATTTATCCTCTTAACCCTTTCACTGATTGCTGCCCAGACAGAAGCTACTCTGAGACGATGGCTTCCCTGGCTACTTTTACTCAAGCGGGAGATCTTCATAATAAATGACAATAAAAACTTGTTTGCAGTTATTTGTGTATTTATTTCATTCACTAACACCATGTTCACAGTTTTGTTTATGTTTTGATACTTTTTTCTTCATAAAATATTCAAATTTTCGGCATTATATAGGTGAAATTCTCAAAATTCTGCTCTTTGACCCCAAATCGTAATTTTTTAAACCAAAACGGCAAAATTTTGAAAAATTTTATGAGGCAGTACAAATTCCTCACACTGAATGATGTCCATTCCAAGTGTTTTGTACATAAAACGACATTTTATGTCAAAAAAGTATACTAGTTTGGCTTCAATTCTTCCATATTCTTTCAAAAAAAATGTTCCCTCATTTCAAATTCTCGTAAATTCCGTAAATTTCCTCTGATTTTGACACGGTTTTCAACAAACGGAAGCGCCATGTTTACACTTTCATCCGGGTATTCATCAAAGAAAGATAACTCATGTTTGCACTGTTTTGAGCGGGAAATATAAAAGATGTATTCTGATCCCGGTAAAACGGGACTCGTCGTCAGCTGTCTGAAGCGTGAATCCCGGTAAACCGGGACTCATCGGCGAAAGGGATGCTTAAAAAAATGTTTGAAGAAATTTTATTTTTATTTATGAAATTGTGAAATAAGAAAAATTGAAACCCCCCCCTCTTAAAAAAATGTTTGAAGAAATTTTATTTTTATTTATGAAATGTGAAATAAGAAAAATAAGACCTGTCGGTCATGGGACGGACAAAGCAGAATTATTTGTCAGTCCTACAAAATTCTAGCCAGTTCTAAAAAATCTATCAATTTGATCCAAAAATAAAAATAATTATAACATATTTTATCCAAAAGTAACTTTATTATTATTAGTTTTATTTTTCACAGCCACAGACAAATTAATAATGAAGGACCAGTCAGTGTTCTCCCCAGAAATTTTGGATAGCATCACATTTTGCGTAAAAAAAATTAACTATTTTTTTAATGTCATTTGTCGCGTCGCGTCGATGCTCTTTTTCCTTTATATGTTTTAGTTTATATTGTTATATATTCATAACTGAGAATACAATTAAACTATAACCACAAAAACAGTTGTTTCAGTTTATGTTTTCTTTATTCATTTATAGTTACAGAATTATTTTTTTCCTCTTGTGCCAAATAAAAAAAATATGTGGTTTCAGTTACCCAACAATAAGTCAAATGAATGAATGGTTCATTATAGTGCAAGCTGTATATATACAAAACTAAATATCTAGTACACAAAATTAACTATTTATATTATTAAGTAAAGATAAAGTAGCAAAAGTAGCAAAAAAAAAATCAATTTAAAAACTTTTTTTGTTTTGTTTATGAAATTCATTGTTTCATGGCACTCAATCAATTAGTCCCAGTTGATTCTTATCTTCTTTACATCAAAATGATATGTATTTTTAACAAAGTTATCTAACAAATACTAAGTCTGTTAATGCTAGTTTTTTCTCTTGGTATATTTTTTCGATCTGTTGTCATTATCGTGAAAATACGGATTTTTTTTCATATCTGGTCCGGTTCCGACCCGTAGTTTTCCCAAAAATGTGCAATGGCGGCCGTGGACGAAAATGAGTCCGAGAATAGACATTGTTTGACAAGAGATTGTGAATGAATAAGACGCTTTTAATGCATTAAATAGATTAAACATAAACTTAAGCCAATTATGATAACTTTTGAAAGAAGTATTAAACTTATTTTAGATCTAAACCAAAATTCTCGCACTCGGAATAGAAAGAAAGTAATTTTTGGAGAGTTGCACAAATAAACGACCTTTTATTAAAAAAATAAAAATCGTTCCAATCTTTGCAAATTTCGTAATACAAAACGTAGATTTCGAATTGTTTTGTGATTGCATTTTTCCATGTCGAAATTGGTAATTGCAGACACGTGCCGTGGTATTAGTCATGTCATAAGTGTCAGCTTGGGATATTCGCATCCAAACAGTTATCACCTTGAAGGCAATTAACACCTAGCTATTTAATCTCTTAATTGCCTGTAGTGTCCGACTTAAAGGGATTACAATTAAAGGTGATATAATGTTTATGATCATAATCGATAATAGATATGAAATTTCAAAATTGAGGACTAGTAAAAAAGCATCTTCAAAATAATTATAGCGTCGCGGGAATAATTATAGCGTCGCGGTAATTATTATAGCATCACGGTAAAAACATATAGCGTCGCGGTACCGCGACGCTAAAACGGCCTGGGGAGAACACTGCCAGTTCTGATCTTCTGATTGTTCTTACAAAATGTAATTTAAAGTAATTTTCTCTATCATGTCTATCCATTTCATCATCTGAATCATTTTCTCAGTATTTGTTATCTCCATCTAAGATTTCAATCGCCGATTGTTTGCCATGAACAAATTTAGCAGGCCACGTGTAGATCAGCACTTTGGTTTCCATAGGTTTCAGTTTGTTTATAACAGGAAACCAGTACCGGAAATTACTAATTATTAGCAGCAGGTACATTTGAAGACCGATGTAACCACATTTTGGAATTAGTTGCGGTACAACTAATTCTCGATAAAAAAAGGGACTGCAACGTCCGTTTTTACATCGGACATCGGGACCGGCACTAGCTTTCAAAAAACTGGTCCGAGCCTCATTTTGACGATAGGACCAACAGGACTGACCATTTTCGCGAACTCTGAAATACATGTCTTGCATGTAGCATACCCCATTTATTTGCCCCATCTTCTAGGCTAGCTGTGTCTTCTTGCAACAGTTTGTAATCTTTCTATGAAACATTGAACTCTTAATGAAAAATTATGAACTTACCGAAAAAAAATTGTTTAAGAAAAAAAGGGAGATTATCCAAACATGATATAATTTTAAAACTTTTATAAGTATATTTTATTTACTTCTTCAAGAAAATAAGGATTACTTTCACATCTACATCTTCATGGGTTATCCTAGTCCAAATAATTATGAGGCCTAAAAAAAAAAAGATACATGTGTTTCCGGTAACATCATTTTGAAAAATAGGGTCGGTAGGTCGGAATTCTTTTTTTTTTTGACATCGTAAATGAAATCCGGAAAATTATCATGGTTTTTCCAAGTCCGGATCCGTAATTAGTTTCAAAAACCGGAAGTGTGCCATTTGCAATGTTTTTGAAGCACCTGCTGTGCAAATTTCTTGGATTTTAACCTATTTGGAATACCTTTTGACATTAATAAAATGTTTTACTGGCTTTCTATGCAAGTAGAAGCAAGAGAGAAAAAATATTATGTCATCTATCAGAAGCCTGTGTCAAAAACGGGGTCGGTTGATACAATTTTTTTTTTTTTTTTGAAGATCCAATAAAAAAGTTAGGGTCGGGGCTAAAAAACAGGGTCGGTCGGGTTACCGGAAACATTGATCTTTTTTTTCTCGGCCTGACGTCTGGCAAGGCTATTATATTTTTTTTCTGGGACACCTTCTACGTCGTAGGAAGGCGTCCCAGAAAAATAATAAAATAGCCTTGCCAGACGTCATAATTATTTGGACTAGGGTTATCCGTAAAGAGTTGGTTGGCTCATCACTAGAACAAGTACAAGTAGTACCCATGACTGTTTGTGTCTGTACTACTAGTGTACATGGTGTACAAGTTTAATTTATGGAGATTCCAAATGGCTGAAATGTTGTTAATTCACATGTATATATATCGTGAATGATAACCATGTGTATTTAATCAAAATTTTCCGACAAATAGCAGGACTAAGTAAAATAGTATAATGGACCATAACCAGATTTGATAGACATTAGATCTGTCTTTTGCGCATTTCAGGATTTCACAACAGCATCATCCTGCATTTACCTATTAAAATATCCTACAGGTGCATTACATGCAAGCAGGCTATAGTTAAATTTAAGTTTTTCTGAAATATCATTATATTGGAATTGTAATTTTTTCCATGAATTATCCGATTCTTACCCTTGAGAGAACAATGTGTCAAATAATTTGTCCTCTGAAAATTTATGATTCACAATCACCTTCACCTTTACCACAATATTTCGCAATGTTGTTAAATTTGTTCTGATTGGACAACACTAGACAGAAATCACCAATAAAAAAGCCCTTTTCATATTTTATGGATAAAGTAAAAATATAAACAAGGCTGGATCAAACACGTGTTTTTTGTCATCCTGCATAAAATTTAATTTTATTTTGATCTGACATCAAGACGACAACAAAGTTATAAGTAACCAAATTAAAGTAGTTTCTGATTAAATAATGCATATAAAATATGTTTAATGCAAGCCATATTCAATAACAACAGTTGAAAAGTAAACTGTACATGCTGTATTGATAATAATATATTTTTAGAGTGTTGCAAAGTTAACATAAAACCAAATGACTGTTTGTTAACAGGTTAAGTAAGTCTTAATTCACAAGTCTTTGATAGCGTCTTTTTACCACAAAATACTACAGAACACTCAAAATATACCACAGAACTACACGACAAGTCTAATAACACTACTGGAATATACAACAGAACATTAAAATGTCTTTATTAAATGCAAATCTAATAATCATAGAGAATTATGAATTATATTATTTCTTTAATTCTGAAAGGTTACACTGGGAATTGGATGCAGGTCGTTTTGTTACTAGTTGATTCGTAACTTACTAGGTCGTTTCGTACCTGAGACTTTTTGTAACCTTATATCAATATATAATAATAATATAAGTTGTAGGTTACTTAAAAAATAATAAAAAGACCTATCAATGTACATATATATTTATATTTATATTTATTTATTAAATAATTGATTGCCCATAATTTTACACTTAAAGTACAGTATTGCACACATGCGAATAGAACAGAAGAATTAAAATTGTCCATCATCATTTAGATGTATCCCGTCTTTATCAAAGTATAGAGTCTTCTGCCACGTCCTTTGATGTCTCCAATACTTGACACCACTCATCTTTATGTTGCTGAGTTCTTTATTAATCTTCTTTTTTTTCTATCATAAGTTGTTTCTTTCATGTTTCTTGTTTTTAGTCTGACGATATTTGAGCCTATAACTACAAAAGGAACACCTAAGCGCTTGACATCTTTTGCGAGTTGTACAACCTCTAAGGCTGTTTGTGATGCAGATAATTTGTCACATATTTCATTCTCTGCAATCTGTATGAAAACAAAGTCTGGTTTAAATTTTTGAACTACATACATGTATGTGGAGATCAAAATGTCTCAATGACTTTACTTCTCTCCCGCCTACCCCGTGAAGCTTTGTTTAGACAGAACTTGATATGCCAGTATAAACATGCAAACAAAGAACAACAAAGTGATGTCTCTTAAACTAATAAATTTAAACTAACACTTTATAACCATATATAACTATACCAGGTACGAAACGTCTCAGTTACAAATCTTAATCAACATAGTTACGAGTCGACCAGGTATGAAACGACCAGGTTACGAAACGACATGCATTCGTTACACCAATGACATAAGGATTATTAAACATGTTAAACTGGATGAGATAAAAATTATCATAACTTTTTTGTACTTTGGTATTTTTATTTTTACATTTGAAGATTGACATGTTTGACAAATTTTTGAGACACTTTAACCAATGCATTGTTTTAAAAAATAGTTTTGAGCAAAGTTTTATTAGATATGTTGTTTAACAGTAAAAACTTTATATAAAAATATTTTGATTTATAAATAATACATGTTTTTCTACAATTTTTGTTTTTATCTTACAGATTTTAGTCATTCACGCTATGAATAATCATATTGACTTGATTGGCAGAAAGAACCACTATTTCTCATGTCAGTCAGGGGTATTACTTGTACAAGTTATTTTTAATTACTTGAAGAAGTAATATTAATATACTTATATAAGTAAATTTGTAGGATACTTATACAAGTGAATTTTATTTACTTGTATAGGGAAACAAAAATATTGACTGAGTAATGTCCCTTAGACATTCAGATTTTTTTTACTTGCAGAAGAGATTATTCAAGCATTATTTATTTACTTATATGTGTATATTTTTTTTTACTTCTTCAAGTAAATAAAAATAAGTTGTATAAGTAGTACCCCTGACTGCATGTGTAATTACTTTTTTCTGTTTAATTAATAATCCTATAAGACAATACTTTTAATTTTTCACCTAAAAGGATGGTTATCATTGGCTCACATTTTAATCTCTAATTTATTTAATATAAAAGTTGTATTCTTGAAATTACTTGACAATAATTAGAACAGGAAGACTGCTATCAACATTCTTTTTTTTATTGCCACCTGACATTATATATTTAAGGTAAATTAATTCAGTTAAATGTATTTGATGTCTCAGGTGTTAAAACTTAAACGACTTGTTAATTGGCTTGATTGGTGATTAAGGCAAGTGCCAGTATTGGTAAATTTGATTAAATTTTGGTACTTTAATTGTCACTGAACTTGCTTAAGGTCAACATTAATTTAGGACTAAGAATATAGAACTACATGTTAATGCTGCATATACCAGTTTTTTCGATATAAAGCTTCAGTTGAGCCAAACACAGTCATCTAACTTGATCTTGAACTTCTAGACAATTAAAAAAACACACTTATCATTACTATGCTATTATTCAACTGAAATAATACTGTCCTGTGACAACTTCAGATATCTTTTTAAAGGAAACCACACTATTTAAACTACTAATAATAATTCATTGAAATTTTGCATTTAGACAGATCATACTTATTTCAATATTTTAGGCGAAAAAATAATTGGGGTCACCGATGTTATTTTCGAGATATGACGTCATCAAAAAGTAAAGAATTGCGTTATACCGTAATATAGAAGTAGCGCTCAAAAATGCTAAAAGAAGGCAAAAATATTGAAAAACGATGTTTAACTGGTTTAACTAAAACAGTCAATTGTAACTTTTATCTTATACACATTTATTTTTCTCAGTTTCCTTATTTTTTAAGGCCTTTTTACATTTCCCGCCATTTTTAATTGCCATTTATTATAGATTTTTCTTGAAATAAAAAAAATCTGCTAATGTTTTTTCCTTCAAACTTCTGCATTAATTGCAGCTTCAGGGGAGATTTTAAAAGCATTAATAAAAAAGGGGGGTCACCGATGTTTTAAATCCGCTACAGTGGAAATAATCTTATTATCAATTTTTGGCGGGAATTGTAACTTTTTTCGTTATAGAACGACGTTGCTAGCATAGCAGCATTTCTTGCAATGCTTGGAACTATTGGGTTAAAATTATATATATATATATTATTTTTTTTATATAATAATATTTTTTTTAAGGATTTTTCCCTGATTATTCATTATTAAACATACAGTAACAATTTATTAAAAAGCAATTGTCAAAGTTGGAGTCACCTAAATTTTTTAATTGCATTTGTTGTATAGGAAAAATTAAAGGATTAATTTACGGCTTGCAGATTTAGAATCTTCCAAAGATTGAGGGTATCTGGGCTGAAAAGTAACACGTTCCATTTAGACTACAAACAGAATAAATTCACTAACTTGTCCATTGCACCGGGAAGATAAAACCCGAAATGCCGTGTTTAAAAAGCCACAAACTCGGCACTTTAAAAAAAAAGCCCTCAATGACACCGTTTTCGGAAGAAATTTAAAATTGGCTAACATTTCTGTTATTACACAACGCTCCATAATCGACACAAATTAAGTTCGAGTTCCAGTTTTATTTTGATTTCGAATATTTTTTCCAGTTAGATTTCTAGTTTAAGCTCGAGTTACACTTAGAAACTTCTTGAGTTATACTGTAAGATAGAGTAAAAATTCTGGTAAGAGTTCAAATTTTGAGATCCGATGAAATTAAGAGTAAGAATGTGGTTTCTATTTTCTGTTGGTGCACCTCTTTTTGTTTGAATGTATATTCTTTTATCACATTTATCTTTCATTGTGATAAATGCACCTATTTTTGCCAATACTGATTAATGAGGGGGGCATGACCTTTTTCGGGACGTCGGGATCAAGTGTTTTTAAGCTCGGGATTTCGGGATTGACCATTTCGGGATCCGGGATTTCTTTTTTCGATGTTCGGGATGTCAGGATTTTTTTTTTTAATTCTGGACCTCGGGATTTCATGTTTTTAAGCCCAGGATTTTGGGGTCAGGACCCCTCTAACCCCCCCCCCCCCAAAAAAAAACCCAACCCCTCATTAATGATAGTTAATTTGAAAATAATTAAATGTCTTTGTGTGCCAATATTTAAGCACTCTCTGATATATTATGTTGGCTATTTTTGTTTAAAGAACCAAAGAATAAAGAGTAAAAAAACTGGATGTCCTTTTCAGTCACGGTCTCCGACAATATCCCTTTATCACTGTCGACAGTGATCACATGCAAAACTTTCAGTGGCAAATTTTACATGAACATCATCACTAAACATTTGTCTATATGAGTGGAATATTCTTTCACCAGACGGACCATTAATGTGTTTGTTACAGTTTAGCAGTACTCTGTGAGACATGTGTATATCTCTGCATAAATACATGTGTGTGTGTGTGTGTGTTAAATATTTCTCTTGTTGGAGACTGGTAAAGCCAAATGTATAGTACGTGTTGAATTATTATACGCCCGGTTACGGGACGTATTATGGTATACATCTATCCGTCCGTCCGTAGTCAACATATCGGACATTAACTAAAAAACGCTTTAACCAATTGGCATAAAACTTTAAAGAAATTGATTATATCTATTGACGTGAGCTCCTTTTCTTTTTTTTATAAATTTTGATTTTACGTTTCCGAGTTTTCCATTAAAAAAGGAGGATTTTCCAGTTTTCGGACAATTATAACTCAATATCGCTTTCATCAATTTTCATATAACTTTAATAAATTGTTTATATCTACTGATGTTAATACCCCTTTGATTTTCATAAATTTTTGATATGACATTGAGATGTAATGAATCTTTCTGAAATTGTACCACAAGGTTCCATATCACAAATGAAAGGCTGAAATTGATTAAAGGGGTACATATAATTGCTCAAAACGTTCAGGAATTAGGGGCCACAAACAAGCATTGTACTAAAATTACTATTTTACAATAACTTGTGTTATGGATCTATCTAAAATTGTACTACAAGGTTCCATACCACACAGGGAAGGCTGGGATTGAGTTTGGTGGTAATTACTCCAAGAGGGGAGGGGTGGCGTTTCATTTTTTTTTTTGCAAATTTTTCGAAATATCTCAAAAAGAAATCTCCAATTGCACAGTAGTGCACAATAGATTTTTAATACCTTTGACCACATTTATTTTGTGTCAGAAACCTATATTTTGTCAAATTTTTTATCACAATCCAAATTTAGACCGTATCAAGCTTTAATATTGTATACAAACTTGCCCCAACTGTTCAGGGTTCAGAGGCGTTAGATATCAAAGGAACATTTGGGAAAGATGGACGACACTTAGATCATTTCTGTCGTCACACGTGAAATAAATAACGATTTCAAATAGAACTTGAACATATGAATTTGACTCTGCTTTGTAAAAACCCGACAGGCTGAGCCGGATAAATACTTATATGAAATGGGATGTTTGATGAATTATTTATACATGTAGAATAGAAGACTATAATAGTTATGACGTTGCATGCATGTGATATGAGAAAACTGTAAGTTGAAACTCATTGTTCTTATTTACAACCAACTTTTGAACAGAAAACTACGGATTCCGATAGCTATACGCTAACATGCTGATACTCTTGGTCTATATGTACCCCCCCCCCCCCCCCCTCAAAAAAAAAAAAAATATATATATATATACGCTGAACCCTACATACCGCATCGCGGCGATACGCTGCTAAAGTTTTCATGACCACTTTCGGCTATTTTTTGCCATACATTTTGTCCATTTCGAGTAGCATTTTCCTTTTTGCACTTAAGGTCAAGATGAGTCCAGAATTTTTTTGGAAATTTAGAATTCAATTAGATATTGAACATATACATCAGAAAATTAAAAAAAAATTATATGTCACCGACTTCGTTATCGAGAAAATGATCGGAGAGGATGAAATTCCAACGTTCTTAGTATTGATTATGCATGATGATATGTGTTTTGTATTGGTAGATCCTTTTTATCATAATGGTCTGGATAGTGGGTCATTCATTTGTTAATGTTTATTTTGTGTTTCCAATATTTTTTATTCTTTATATTTTAGCACCTCATCATTTAATCTTTTTTTTTGCCTTTTATTCTGCAGTATTTGCCCATTATTTTGTATTCCGCAGGTAAACCCCAATACAATCTAGAAACTCGCTAGTACAACATATCAGTTGTAAAAAATATGATATGTCCATTATCATTTCTCCTGCTTTAGTGGAACATCCCTTTGAGCGTTCGCTTTTTCATAAATTAGCAACCTTTACGGCGGAATCGAAAACGGCGACGTCATAATACAGTTACGACACTATGGCGGCGCCGAGAGTGATGCGTATAAACAATAGTGTGATTTCCCTTTAAAAGTATTTGATTGTTTATTGTAACAACTCTTTAACATAAAATTAATTTAAAAAAAAGGGAAGAAAAATAAAATTGATTACCAGAATTAAGTTACTTATTCATGTTAATGCATCTGAACATTTTCAAAAATGAATTGAAAAGCACAAAACAAATTGAAATGTTTTAAGAATATAAATTTCACAAATATAAATAATCTTAATAAGATCCCAATTATTGGCCATTCAGTTGGGGGCATAGCAAAAGTGAGTCGACCCATAGTAGAAAAATTAAATTTATTTGAATTCTAAATGCAAATTATAAAAAGAATGAACAATACCACAATAATAATGTCTGAAATATTTATATATCTAAGTTCTGTGGTAAAAAGACTCCCTCTTGATAGTTCACAGAAATTTTTCACATTTTTTTTTATCATTAACATGATTAATGACTATTTAATTAAAAAATTTTAACATTCAGTTTTATAAGCATTTTCACTTCATCTTGTGATTATTAATATCTATATCTGTATTTCTAACTTCTGTATACATGGTATAAGGATGGGTACGTCCCAAATTTAATTCATCTATTGTGTGTTCACAAGTTCGTCTTTTGCTGACCAAGACCTGTATTATTCATACTTGAATCATGGAAATATCTTGATGTTTTATAGTATGTAATATGATTATGTTGTTT